>JAVCKV010240401.1:0-15617 GCA_032274145.1 Herpochondria borealis | reverse complement strand
CGCCATCAGAGTTGACAGCAGCGTATATATGATGAAGAGATAGAGGCCCAGTAAACAAACACAGCATCCCACTGCGCATCATTTTTGCAGGTCATCATCGCCCTTGCTTTTCATATCAAAACCTCGAGCCCATCCAAAGTTTGTGGAAGTTGTCTTGACAAGTTCAAATGCTCAGTATGTAGTAAATTCATGCTTTAGATGGATTTTAGTAGTAGTAGTGGGTTTAGTCTTGAGAAAGTGTTGGTATACATATGCATGCATGTAAACTGTGCATCGAACTGTATTAATAGACATGTACAGTATGTACCTCATCAGGAAAATGGTTCAGCATTTCTCATCAGACGGGTCGCGGTCACAGTCGACTGAGAAAAATGGTTGAGTCGAAGGAATCTTTTGAGAGTCAGTCGCGTGTGAGGTGTCGATTTATTTTTCATAGTATTCTTGGTAGTACTGGCGCTGTCATATATCTTTTTGTCAGAATTCATTCACTTCAAAATCGACGAGGAAAACATCACGTTGAACGTTTGAACATCTGTCCATTAAAGCAACACTGTATCAGTCGTCATTTCGTTGTTTGGTTGCTTGCTTCCTTCTTTCATTTCATACAGTAGTAGACTACATTGTTGTTATCGTTGATTTCATTGTTGCTACTCATTCATTTGACAATCCAGCAACAAACAACAACAACAGACGAGCACTCTCATTCTCATTCGAACTAAACCGCAAAAAGCAACAAACGCAAAATCAACCATAATGTCGTCCAACAACAACAACAACGCCACGACTAATGATGATGATTCCACCATGATTGCCACGACTGTGGTACAAGATTTCTGTTCCAAACACACTACGACTGCGTCCTCACTCAAGATTTTGCAAAAGCTCCTTTCCAATGCCATGACTGGTGACGACCCCAAATTTCGAACCATTAAAACCACCAATCCAAAGATTCAGTCCTCTGTCGTGCAAGTGGACGGTGCTGTCAATATCTTGAGCCTCGCTGGGTTTGTAATGACGAGCGACGACTGTCTGATTTATGCACCACCGCACGAGCAGCTCTTGAGCAAGGCCATTTTGCAGCAGCTTACGGAGCAGCTTGACAAGCAGCGACTACTACTCCAGCAGCAGAAGACTACTCGTCCTATTGTTGTACCTAGTACTCAGAGCAACACCAATAAACGTGATGAAGTATTCCTATCGGACAAGGAACGAAAGGAACGTCAGAAACGAGCCAAGGAGGCCAAGCGTGTCAAGGAGGCGGAACGACGATTGGTGCAGCAGAAATGGGAGGAAGACAAGTTGGAACGGTTGGAGGCGCAGAAACGCAAGGAAGCTGCGTTGCTCAAGATTCAACAACAACAGCAACATGCTGCTCCCGCTGGTGTGACAATCAAGACAATGGCGGCGGCAAGTACTGTTACTACACCATCAGCAGTGGCAGCCGTACCGCAGAGAGTCATTCCAGGCATCTTTGCTGCTGCACCGGCTGGTGGTTGTGAGCAAACGCAAACGGATGAAGACCCGCCATCTGCAACAGCTACAGGCAAACAGCCACATGAATCATCAGATACCATGACTGACACTGCGGCTGCTCCTACTACCAATAGCACTGATGTCAAGCCTCCAGCAGCAGCAGCAGCCAAGATGGAGGAAGAAGAAGAAGAACTCGATCCCGACGTGGAAAGCACGAAGCTGCGCAATGACAAACTCTGGAATGACGCCTTGGCGGATCTTCCACGCTGCGCAGATGCCGTTGGAATTCGCGATACTTCGATTTATCATCGCTCTCATGCTGCTCACCACTCGACTGGAGGAACAAACGTTGGTCAGTGTCTGAAGCGTCTGGTACAAGAATTGAAGGAACTCGCTGAGAATCTACCCTCGCATCGGCTGTCGAGCATTTGGCTTCGCTTCGATGCCGACACTCCACAATACCAACGTGCGCTCATTACAGCACCCCTTGGAACTCCCTATGCGGGTGGTGTCTTTTTGTTGGACATTTTCATTCCAGATGCCTATCCAACTGTCCCGCCCAAGGTGACGCTGCTCACGACGGGTGGCGGAAGTGTTCGATTTGGGCCCAACCTGTACGCCGATGGCAAGGTGTGCTTGAGTTTGTTGGGCACCTGGCCTGGCCCTCGATGGAGTCCACAGCATTCGAATCTCTATCAAGTCTTGGTGAGCATTCAGGGATTGATTCTAGGAGCCTCTCAACCCTATTACTTGGAACCTGGTCATGGTGGATGGGAGGGTGACGTTGACGTTGGTGAGGACAAACCATTGCAGGGGCACTTGTTGGGTACCGGTCAAGTGGTGGTGGAAACAATTGCTACCAAGAAACACCCTCTGCAGGTGCAACAATACAATCATGTCTTGAGGGTTGGGACTGTCCGACACGCCATGCTGGAGGCGTTGAACAACAAGAGCAACGACGGATACATTTTGCCCTTTGGTCAAATTATTCAACTGCACTTTTTCTGTAACCGTGACGAGATTCTCAAGGAAGTGCAAGAATGGCCCAACAACTTGGAGGCTGACTCGACTAATACCGACTGGTCCACTCTTGTTCCCAGATTGAGGACTGCTCTTTCTAAAGTTACGAATCCATTATTGGGTGATGCTGCTAGCATGGATGAAGACAACGACCTCGTGGCTGACGACGACGACACCAAGTTGCCTCCTGCACAGCTCAAGTCTGATGAGGAGGATGACGACACGAAGATTGCACCACTGCCTCCCAAAGTTGTCACGGCTGCCTCCAAGATTGAAGGTATCAAGACACGCATGCAAGAGGCTGCCAACACGGGAGACTACGTATTGGCTGGACAGCTACAAGAAGAATGGAAGCAACTGGATGACCTCCAAACCCGTATGCAGCAAACGGCATCCGAGGGTGACTTTATTCGCGCCGGTAGACTTCAGGAGCAGCTGGATGCCTTGCTGTCGGCACCTACTAAAAAGCAAAAGACGTATCGATATGATGCATCCGCCCAAGCTGAAGGTTATGACGACGACGATATGATGTTTGATGATGATGAAATGGATATTGATGATGATGATGACCTGGATATTCCACACATGCCTCCTCAGGCCGCAGGATTCTTTGGAGGGCGTGGTGGAGGCCGAGGTGGAGGGCGTGGTGGCCGTGGAGGAAGAGGTCATTTCCTAGGGGGTCGTGGAGGAAGAGGTCATGTCCTGGGCGGGCTCCAAGTGGGTAAAAACGTGTTTGTCCCACCCGGGCATCCAAGTCATGCGTCATTTGCTTCTGCCTCGGCATTTTCAGGTGCGGGTGTTGCTCTGAACTCCAACACTGCTGCTGCTGCATCCAAGACGACGGTCAATGTGACGAGTAGTGCTGTCACTGTCAAGAACAAACCAATTGATCCCTCTGCTTGTCGCCTTCGAATTCGCCTTCCAAACAATGAGTCGACCATGCAAGACTTTGATCGTCAGGACAAGCTTGCGGTTGTTTACGAATTTGTCGAGTCGATTCTAACAACATCTGACGGAGAAGACGAGCTTGAAGAATCTGAGGAAGAGCAAGCTAGCCCGTTTGCAGCTCCTCCTGTTCGAACCAAGGGGGCTTGGGCTCAGCAAAAGTCTGCTCCTGGCTTTACTCTGCTGCTGACACACCCCAAGCGGGAGTTTAATCTGGAGCTACATGGTGCAAAATCTTTGCGAGAACTTGGTTTGGTTCCTTCGGCAACTCTGACTGTCATGAAGTGTACAGATCGAGGAGTTGCTTATCGAGGTGAGTTGGAGAGCCGCTTGAAGGAAGCCCAGGGGAACGCGATGGATGTGGAAGGATTGACATATGAAGGTTTGATGGAATTGACGGAGCGTGTTGGGAATGCCAAACCAACAGCCGTGACGAAGGAAGTCCTAGAAGCCAACACTTGTTTGTTGAGTCCGCGCATGGTTCAGGGGGATGCACGCTGTCAGGTTTGTCTAAGTGACTATGATGCCCTCGATGAGCGCAAGACGTTGCGCAAAATCAATCGCTGTGGTCATGTCTTTCATGTGGCGTGCCTCGATACGTGGCTGGGAACCAAGTCTTGTTGTCCCATTTGCAAGACATGGATTGTTGCGTCGGAAGAGTAAGTAGTTGGTGGCGGTGGCATCATCTAATAGATGCCTATGATTGCGCCATGAGCTAAGAAGATTACTTGTAGAAGGAACGCCTGGTAGTTGTCCATCTATATGCCTACTCTCGCGCCATAAGCTAAGAAGACTTGTCGAAGGAACGCCTTGTAGTTGTCCATCTACATGCCTATTATCGCGCCATAAGCTAAGAAGACTTGTCGAAGGAACGCCTTGAAGTTGTCCATCTACATGCCTATTATCGCGCCATAAGCTAAGAAGACTTGTCGAAGGAACGCTTGGTACCTCTTCAAGTGAAACTTGTTTGCATCTGGGTCGTAGTGGTGGAGCAAGTGCATCGCTCTTAGTTTTCAAAGCAAAATGGTGGGTGAGGAGAGATGATTGATTTCAGATTGAATGTGTTAGTCTGGATAGGATCTGATCTTCTGTTGTAGCTGCAAAAACTCGTCCCGCCTAGCTTCTCGGACGGCTACAAGATGGGGAAGAAAGTTGCTGCTTTCGAACCGAAGCGCCCACAGCAAGGGTTCGGTGGTACTGGGATTGACAACATCAATTGTATCTTGAACAACCGTCCTTTCACAATCAGGGTATCGATTAAACATGGACACATCTCCGTCGCAGGTTTCGCTACCAAGGTAGATGTAAGTGAGTCGATTGGCTTTCGAGTCAAACTTCATTCCAAGTACAACTTTGGCTGCATGCCCACCATAATCAATTTCCAGTGTGAAATTCGCACACCAAAAGTCATCTGGTGAGGTTGCAAGTCCCTCAGAGCAACAGTCGCTTGGCACCAGTCCAAAGGAGAAAGGGCCAACGTCCTCCATGCTTTGCAAGGTTGCAATCAGGAAATACTCTCCGCTGTTACTCGATAGTGGCAGATTTCCACATATTGCACTGCTTTCGAGATAACCATTCAAAGGCTCTGCCGACCCATGTATATAATTATCGTATACCATGGCGCCTCCGCGACCCCCATCGGGTCGAGCGAAACGGTCGGTAAAACATGCTTTGTTCTCTCCACGAGAAAATATGGCAGCACCCGCCATATCATTTACAAGATCAAAGCCAAACAGGGAAGCTGTCTCGCTTTCAAAGCGATGAAGCGTCTTCGTCCAAGTACCAACAGAACGAAAGAAGTGAATGAGGTCTCGTGCACGGGCCTGCTCCACAAGTTTCTTCGCGACAGGCTGTATCAGAAAAAAGTTGGTGTAGTTGGTCTGTGAAAATCGACACAGGGTCGCTGCATTGAAATACCCAAACATCGTATGCAGAACGTTGTCGTCTAGCTTTGCCAGATAACCCCCGTGGTCTCTTGCAATGTCGTGCTGGTGCGAGTGCCGGTGTTTTGCGACGCTAAAAAGAGCTGGGGTAAGACGGTGCCGGAAGGATCCAACGACGTAGCTACTCTCGCAACTTGGACACATGTAAGTTTTATGTGCCGACATCCTGTCAAGAAGAGCAAATTCAAATTCAGTACCGCATCCTTGTTGCCAATCTTTCCTACAACCCACCGCGGCACACACAGAGCAAATGTTTGCGATGGCAGAAGAGGACGTTTCAACGTTCTTGATGCAGGCTTTACACAAGCGAATTCCTCGACTGACATTAATGGGAACATCGTTTTGTCTTCTCTTCCGGAGGCAGCTGCACTCTTGTAGATCATTCAGCGTTTGGCAGCTGCACCTGTTACAAATGTTCTTGGTTTCGATCTCATTCAATCGCTTGTAGTCACGCAGAAAGTCGCGCTTCATGCTGTTCAAATCTTTAGAGAAGCGGGCAAGCTTCTCTCTAAACTCATAACCGTACCCTTCTAGTAGATAACTGGGAAGCTCAATGTTTGCCGTCTTTGCGAATCTCTGAGTGCACTCTAGCTCGGCAATCTCGTTCAGCTTGCTGCTGCATTGCTCGATAAGTTCATCTAGTTCTCTGTGGTGTCGTTCGAACTCTTCCTTCTCATTCTTATCCAAAGTAAGGCGTGGTCGTTTGACGCTTGGTCCATCGATAGTGCCCTTGATGGTCTTGTTGCTCATGATGCTTTCATCAATCAAAGTATATTATTATAGCGGATGGCATCAGGAGACGTCTTGTGCTACGTGCACTGTCACGCCTACCTACTGTCTATGCATCTACTGTTCAAAAAGGCGACGCTCCTACCCTGTTGACGTTCGTCTTCTGTAGTGGTTGCCTAACACAAACAAACGCATCAAGATCTGCTCCACAAGCGATTGGTCACCATATATTAGTTGGTCTAACTGTGCCACCAGACCTCTTTTCGTGTTTGCCAGTCGTGTCTGGCTGGTAACGGGTCCGACTGACAAAGGCGGTGATACTCTGTCACTCAGTATCTAATCAGGGTTAGGTGTACAGATGAAATGCTTTCAGTTATTCTGTCCAAAGCATCACTACACTAGTACTTGGCACTTGGTTCTTCCACGGCATCCAAGATGTCAACCGGCGGACCATCATCAAAATCATCTGTATCGTCCTCTCCCAAATAGCTTGGAAGCGCGGTAACCAACACGGTCAACTCGTCATCACTGCCACGGTCAATTCCATTGTCCTTGTCCACGGCAAAGCACAAAAACAGGACATCAATCGTGTCGAGAAAGATGCCCAAAATGTACGTGAAGAACATCATCACCAAACAACCCACGAAAGTAGAGGCCAGTGCTGGGAGCCACAAATGTTGGTTTTCGATTTGCGTCAAGAAGCGATTCACCAAGATGATGACATACAAACCCAACACTGGATACCAAAGAGCAAAGAGAGCCCAAAGGATCAAGGCGAGGATGTACGCGGTGTCACTCCCACCAGGAAGTGAATCCGTGTGGAACTTGTTATCCATCCAAGCCCACGTCAGAAAGGTGAGTCCAATGGAAAAGGCATACGAGGCCAATTTCATGACACTCTCAGCAGTCACAGCCGTGACAAAGCCACCTTTGAAATGACGCGTCATGACATGAAAGACCTTCTTAGCAGACCCGACAAAAGGTAGTCCCGTCCAGACATGCGTAATCACAGCAAACTTGGTGAGCATCCGGAGAAGAAGCGAAATGCAAGAACCAAAGATACAGAGGATGAGGGAGAGCGGTGCCGTGAAACAGATACCAGGTCCAAGCCAAGTCTTGTAGCACGGTTCGCTGGCCATGCGATTGATCTTCTCTGCTACAGTAGAAATAAGCGCTGCAACGCTGAGTGTACCGAACGAAGTGGAGCAGGTGTTCAGGATTGCAGCGATATTGCCAGGTTTGTCTTGAGGATGAAAATGCCAGCTTCCAATTACAGTGGCAATCACGGAGAGACGCATCTTTTGGAACAAAAAGATAGTCCAAAGGTAGGCAATACTCATGTATATGGACGCGCCATTGACCCAACCAGGGTAGGCAAAGGTGCAGGAAGCGTAGCAGGTCTCAGGCCCGGAATCTAAGAAATCGTCGAAACAGTTCACCTGCTCTTTTACTTCGGCAACGTCGAAGGCTTTGGAGAAAAAGTAGACAAAGAGCATGGCGTTGCCGATAAATAGGAATTGAATCAGAAAGAGCGCGAGAAACATCATGGGGTTTTCCTTGAACGCCAAGACAGAGTGAGAAATGATATCAGCGGCAAAGAGAATCTCCTTGCGAGCCCAAAAGTCGTAGGCGACAATACTAGCGGCAATCAAAAAGCAAAGGATGCGAGTCATCAATATCTCTTGCGCGATTCCAAAGTAAATAAAGAGGCCAATCTTGACGATCTCGGCAGCAATGACAATGGGCTTGGCAAAGAATCGTAGAAGTACGACCCACCAAAAGGCCACAAAAGCAGTCAACCCAATAATGCCAATGATAATCTCAGGAGCATCCAAAAAGGCGTCAAAGATTCCCTCGTCACCAGTAAAGGTCGAGTTTCCCACTTCTGCTAAGTAACGATTGGAATTGTCTGGTAGATGAGCACACAAATCATACGAATCAGCATCATCGAATCCCTTGCTCGCCAAAGAGTTGCAGCAGGATTCCACATCGCCTTGAAAGTATGGTGAAATGGATCGGAGTTCAGTGTCGGGGTCGACTTGGTATCGAGGTTGGGATCTGACGGCAAGCGTGATACCACACCCAATAAACGCAAGGTAGGCTAGGAGATAGACCACTCCAAACCACTTGTCTGTGTAGCTGCGATGTTCGCGTTGCCACAAAACTCGAGGAGTGATCGTTTTGTTCTGTGGAACGACGCCGCTGTCTTGGCCTCCTTCCAAGTCAGAATTGGATGGTTCTTTGCTCATTGTAGTGCAGTGTTGACTTGTCGGCGTTCCACTGAGAAGGACGAGGCGAAGAAGAGGGAAAGAAGAGACTTTGGTTCAACGCGAAAGAATGACTCTCTTTTGTTTTTTTGTGATTCATTCATTCAGCCGAAACCCAACGGCTCATCGTATGAAAACGCGCGCATGGTGCCGTATTCGCCACCGTGCTTGGTACATGCACGTCTTTGGGTCGTGTGGCAATCCTGGATAGCATCGAGTCGAATCGCTTACGGTTAAATGGCAGGGAGCAAACCAGTTGGTTTCTCCTGTTGGTCGTACAAGCCTCGTGACTCTACTCGTGTCTCGGCATGACAGTCGAAAAAGGGCCTCGTTATCGAGCCCGTATGGCTTGAGCGGTCACTAAAAGTGTTGGTTCTACAACGACGCGACTCAAACTCATCTAGTGTAACGCTTTCTCGCAAACTACCCGATGCATCAGGAGTTCCCACAGGCGATGATAATCTCAATTCTTTCTCCAGCGCGGCAAGAGGTAGTGACACGTCGACCCCGGTGGAGCTTGCGACCCGCCGTAGCAATCGGAGTTTGCCAACCTTCACAATTTCCAAAACAGGCACTGGAGGTGCATCGTCGGGAGACGATAGAAGCAGCAAGCCCCAAGGGAGGCCAATGCAGGAGTCTGTTGCGATGAAACCGTCATGGTGGTTTACCCATGTTCAGCGGTTGCCGTCGCCGTCGTCTTCGTCATCGTTTGCATTACGGTAGCTACCGGTATGAATGGCACCGTAACAACAATTTTACTGTCGTCAAAACTTGCTTGGCCGGAGACCAGCATTGAATCGCCGATGCTGCTCATATTTGTTACTCTAATAGTAGATTAAATTTTTTGTCTATCCAGAATAGGTATTTATCTATGTCATCTTTTTATACGTACGAATATATATATCTCCCAATGAAAGCGTTTCCAGGATGAACAGCCACCTCTAGATTGTCCCGCCGCTAGCCAATGAAATGGGAACGACGACTTCTTCCTCTTCGCCAAGGTGCGTCATAAGCGTCTTATCAAATGCCAGCAATTTTCTCAACACCTTTATGATTTCCTCACGAGGGACCAAGGAATCTGGCGACGAGTTAGTGCTCCGAACCAACTGGTTCAATTCTCGTGTCAGCTCACGCTCCTCGCGATCCAACCGTTGGTGATCCTCAAAGAGAAATTGAAGGTCGACTTTAGGGTGGCGACGTTGCATCATGGGAAAGACCCGATGCTCTTCAATACCAACATGGCCATGAAGACCAGACAAACATCCTTGAACAAAATGTTGGGCATTCCGAGCCGCACGGCTCTGCGATTTTGGAGTTTTGGCAGCATACGTTTCATAGAGGGAACGAACGGCTTCTTGCATCTCTTGACGAAAGTGAATGTGGTAGGGTGGCATTTGCGTACTTCTCGAAAAGATTGGATTCGTGAACCAAGTTTCACGAGGTGTAATTTTGGGATTGTCAAAGACGCTTGGCTCTGCCTTGGCGAAATCCTTCATTCGTTGGACGTGTTCAGACGATGGTGTATATTGGATGTAGTTCATGACGCCACGATCTTCTCCCAAAACTTGACGAAGTTGCTTTACGAGGGCTTCCTGTGATCCACCGCCGTTCGTGGTCTTTGACTGCTGCCGTTCCGCTGTAGAACGTGTTGAGAGAATCTTGTTTGCTGCCTCCAACGTTTCAACGTTGCTCCTCACGAGGTCTTCCAAATCGGAACGTTCGACGCAACCTCGCTCTTCATCAACACGTTTGTGACGGAGAATCTGCTTAAGCTGCTTCACCTTGAGCTCACTCGTCCAGTTGGCGGTGCTTGTCATTCTTGTGCTTGTTGTCATGATGTTAGTTCCTGAAAATTCTGCTGCTTTATTGAATCTACTACTGATGGCGAGAAAGAGGCTGATCTTTCGAAACATTCCTTTAGAAGATATGAAGATAAGAGTGTGTTGATCGATGCTTTTATGAGGCATGAACAGAACAATCTCCAAATCATCTTGGCAAATCTGATCTAAGAAATCCAAGGAATTTCGAAGTTGTTCGATAGAGTTCTGCAGTCTGTGTGCCTGCCGCATCTCCCTTGAAAGAAGATATCCAAAATACTTTACTAGAGTTAAGGATAACTGGAAGGGAAAGCCTGCTCAAGCTATTACTGCCAACAACCATAACTTTAGCAACTCCTCGTTCCCCACGAGGGGCAATCACATCCCCTCTTCACTATCATAAACTGTCATTACCATGGGCACCAAGAAAGATCATCCCGAATCAGCATCGCCGGGCTTCATGCCTCGCATGAGGCGCAGCACGTTTCTACGGATTGCCCCCACCGCCATCTTACAAGAGACGCAACCCCTGCTGAACCGAGACGCCAAGGCGTGAAAGGATGCTGAACGAGGAGGGCGAGGAGATATGAAGAGCGCGTTGGGAATCAAGGATGGAAAGGATGCCTTTGAATTCAGCATTCGAGATCATTCTGATGCTAGTAGACCTTTTGTGACAGCCTTTTGAGTATCCCTCAACCTATCTTTTCACTAGAACGAAATACTCAGCAGTGTGTCACGCCGTGGCTTGAAGATAAAAGGCTTGTGACCGACTCTGTTTTACTGTTTAGAATCAAGGAATCAATTCATACAAGTAGATATACCTTTAGGTTTACCGCGTCGAACTCAAATTGCAGTAATCTTCCACTGTTCGTGAAAGACGCCACTCCACTTGGGATACAGACGCACGTCAGCATTGGGATATCTGCTTCCGTTTGCCACATAAAAGACCTTGTCGATGTGCCCTGCCTCGATGTAGAAGTACCCGTTACCAGCAGAGTTGAAGCACCATTCCTGACTCTTCCATTTTCTGTCTTGGTACTGTTTCATAATGGATCCATTCGTGTTGCTTGAAGCCCCAATCATGAGGTTACTGTTATCGTTCTGTAACTTGTAGTGTCCATCGTTCACCTGTGCGGGTAGGAGCTTCCAGCGCTGACTCGTGTCTTGGTTAGATACTGTAGTTTGAACGATTACGGCAGAATTGGACTTTGAAGCGCCACGAACACTGAGCGCCAAACCACTGTGGCGAGCAGTGATCCGATACTTCTTGTTTGTAGAGAAGGAAACACAAGAAGACTCCGGGGTCGGAGCCGGTGGTTGGCGTGTCGGTAGAGGTGTTGGTTGCCGCGTTGGACGACTCGTGGGCGGGCTTGTGATGGGTTCCGAAATCGTCGCAGGAGTGATTCGCCACTGTTCGTGCGCGACGCCAGCATTTCTAAAGATGCGAATATTGGTGTTGGCTGATCTGCTTCCACCTTGCACTTCAAAGACCTTATTGATGTGCCCAGCTTCGATGTAGTAGAAGCCATTCCCAGCAGATTTAAAGCACCACTCCTGACTCTTAAAATTGACGGTTCGATACTGGAACAAGAGGGATCCATCACGGTTGTTTGAAGCCCCAATCATGAGGTCGCTGTTGTAATTCTGTAATTTGTAGTATCCATCGGTCCTGACCTCTGCGGGTTGGAGATTCCAGAGCTGACTCGCGTCCTGGTTAGAGACTGCGTTCTGAACGATTGCAGCAGATTGGGACTTCGAGGCGGCGCGTACGCTGAGCGCCATACCACTGTGGCGAGCTGTGATGCGATAGTTAGTGTTTGTAGAGAACTCAACACAAGAAGACTGCGGGGGCGGATTCGTCGGCGGGTTCGTTGGCGGATTCGTCGGTGGATTACCCAAGGAAACACTGATTCTTGCACGCGATGGCGTAGTGGAAGTATTGATGGAATGGACAGTGATCTTCAGGTTGTTTCCCGAACCGTTGAAGTTGTTGACGTAGTAGTTAGCCCCAGAATTCATCTTGGTCAAGAGACGCGAGTGGCCCCAGCCGGTGCCGGACTCGCGACTCGTCACCATGACTTGATTCTTCCCAAGCCTGGTACCCACATTGTTCCCAATGGCACGGTTGAAATGCACATAAAAGTCAGTATCGGATGCTGGAGCCTGGATGCGGATAACCATCTTGTCTGTACCGCTTGCGCGGTTCACTTGGGCAAATCCCACCAAGTCACCTCCCCACGAGAAGGGACGATTTGACCCACCAAGATCAACGTGATATTTTGGGAACCAACCCAACTGGTACGTTTTCGGGCCGTTGAAGCACATGAGCGGTCCATCACTACCAGGTTGGTTACCTCCCATGTAGCCAGATTGATCTCCGTGATGCAAATTAAGATTGTGACCAAGTTCGTGCATAATAGTCGTCAGCGAATCGACCCAGGTGTCGTTCTGCGAGGTACATAAAGGTTTAGATCACAACAATAAAAACAACAACATACTTGAATGGAGTCACCTTCACTTACGTATGTTGAAATATTATCATAAGCGTTGGCCCAATACCTCGTTTCTGACGCACGAGGTGGAAGGACCACCACGATAAAATCTGCGATATCACTGAGATCCCTCACTCCTAAATCCCTTTGAGCTTGTGCAAGTGCGCTGAGACGAGCATTCCTACCTTGAAAGGTTGGAACAATTTCGGGGAGTTTGACAGTCAGAACGGAATCGCTTCCAATTTTGGCATTGGTCGTGACAGGTTGAAGGATGAGTTGACCGTTCGAGCAAGATTTGAATTGAGTCTTGGGGGTGATTCTGTCCCCATAGGTACCAAAGATACTATTCGAAATCTGACGTTCGTTGAAGGTAGTACTCCCATCAGGAGACTCGACACGTAAGGCGAGGATCGTTTTCGTGCCGGTAGGTGCAACTCTCATCAAGTGCCGAGTGGCGTCAACTTCATCATCTCTAGTGATATCTGTTTCACTGTCAACGCTACTCCTGCGACCCACTTCCACACGATCCTTCAACTCGGAGGGAATGACTAGCTCATACGTTACATCATCAATTTCGGCGCCATCGACGTAAATAGTCGACACGCTGCTCACAAGGTTGTTGAGATGCGCAAACTCAGCATCCAATCCCTTCACAGCGACGGCCATTGAACTCCTACCATTCGCCAAGTCTTCACCCTGGAGCTCGCATTCAATGTATTGATCTTCGTGATTATCTTTCAATAGCACATGTACAAGATGAGTTACACACGGAGAAAGTAAAGCTCTGCGCTTGTTCTCCAAGTTTCTGGTGGCACCGATAGCGCTCATCGTATCGTGACCCTCAGTCTCCTTTCTCGTCCTGAGATTGTTTCCAAGATGCTAGAGAGAGAGAAGAGAGAGAGAAGAGAGAGAGAAACAGTTAGTCTCTAGCAAACCAAGAGCAAACATCCGCAGGAATCGGGTCTTTTCTTATGTTCGACAACTAGAGAGGGCAACTCAACCAACAACGCACAACAGTGTTCTTAGCAGCACCAACAAGAAACTTACTTGATCGTCGGCAGATGCCGCCAAGACCGATAGAAGGACCGCAGTTAGAAAGAGCCTCATGAGGGTGACTTTTCGGTAGTAGATTGCAATGCAGTGTATATCTCTTTTGTGAGAGCCTCCTTTGTGAGACAATGAGGAAAACAACATTTCGTCGTCTCATGATATACCGAATTGTCGCTGGAATTCGGTCGATCGGGGGCCCTTTGCGACCGAATGCCAGCGACACTTTCGACATTATATAAGGTAGTTGTATCCCGAATCAATCGGCAACAGGACAAAAATAGTATCCGAACAGCGGGTCGTCGAGAATTATAATGCTTCGGCTGCATAGATATTCCGCAGCGTCTCGGACGCTGTGCCTGGCCCCGTGAAAGGATTCAGTAGTAGAAGATATTGAATCGGACGCGCATGTAAGCGATGACGACGCAAACGTATTGGCCCAGATTGGCCATCCAAAAATCGAACAATTGTTCCATTAGATTACGTACAATCGAATAATTGTTCTTCCAGGGTACACGTACTTATTTATGACCACTGCCAGGTAAGCTATTGAACATATATCCGTACCACGTGATTGATGCGCAAGAACCAAGCTGTTCAACGATTGTGAGGTGGGGACCATGCGAGCTTGCCGCACCCACCACAGAAAAATATATTGCAACGACAGCCCAGGCAGCACCCGACTAGGTCCCACCATACCTGGTGGTGTATTGTAACATTTGCACAATACCGGTATGCAATACAGTACACGTTTACCGTAGACCAGGTAGGTCCCAGTCTTGTGATATTTCTCCTAAATGAAATTCGGTCTATTTTGCACTCCCTTCTTCTCAAGATTGAAACGTTCAAAATAGCTTTTTGACAAGTCTATGACGCACTTTAGTACTTCATCCATGTTATCCACCCATTCTATTTGGTAGTTTTGATGTTCCAAATTGAAAAAGAGGGAGCACAAAGAAGAGATGCCTGTTATTTTGCAGACAAAAATGGTCTCTCTAGTAGCTAGAGCTCTGTCCCAGTCAATCGAATTGGCTCGTCCACCATACTTTTGACTATTTTGCAGCAAGCGTTCTTGGAAGTGAATTGTATGATCGACCAAGGTTATTCTCTGATACCAGCCAGTCTAAATGATATCCAGTCTAAATGATAATTTCTGAATACGTAAGGTCCTGACTGATCGATTTGGTGGAAGACCTCCTGGAATTCCAAAAGAGTTGGGACATGGGATGGTTTCGGTCGACAGAGCCTGGCTTCATATCGTTGGTACTCATATCAGCATAGTGTGTAACTGCTAGCTACATGCGCTGATACACCGTTTTCGTTGCAGTGCTTGCAAGCAAACAATAGTTCCCACAACTCCGAGCTAGTACTAGTGTCGACTTGCGCGCCTTGCGCCTCGTGGCTGCGCTGGGCACCACCATTGACTCCTTTCTTATCACAACAACTCGCAGGAGAATGCCTGAGGACAGTCATTGTCAGACGTGCTTGGGTCCGACTGAGACGCTGGATTTAAGTACCAGCATTGACACCTAGGGACAAGACAACTTACTGCAATTCAAACTTTACTAAATTATTTCTTTAGCAAGCAGATCGAAGCCTGGTTCTGGGTTCAAATCCGCAATCTCCATTCGTTACGTTGTCTGTTCCCTTTTCTTTTTTGGGCACTCAGTCGGGTTTGGCCATGGTGCGACTGGAGGGTCGCCGGTCCATGGCTAGAGCTGGCGCCAGGCGAAGCAGCTTGTGCGCTTGGCGCCAGATCTCTGTGGCCTTTGCACAATCTCCAATCTTCTAAACTCCACAATACTTGATTGCCTTAAGTATGCTAGCATGGATGCTTCAAGCAATGATTTCAGATTGATTGATTCATTCTTTGACAATACTTAC
>JAVCKV010240400.1:0-46618 GCA_032274145.1 Herpochondria borealis | reverse complement strand
TTGGGGTCAAAGATTGCGGCTTTGTGATAGTGCCCATCGCCGGCTACGAAGTGCCACTTTTTAAACTCATCAATTTGACTAAGTTCATCATCGATATGGTCTTTGAGATAGGGTCTCAGCAGCTGATTAATACTCTCTTGTTGGTTAAGCCTTCTCTTGCTTTTGATCGCTTCAAAGAAGTGGCTGACACCGACTTTCTTGCCATCTTCTTTACGATAATCTTGAAGAAATTCATTGCCTGATCGAGCACTACTAACACACCGTTCGACACCCATTTGGAGGTATTGCAAATCAGTAATTTCAGGACAATCGCGCTGGTGGTCAGAGAGCGGATAAAGTTCAGCCAGGGGGGTAAAGAACTTATCTGTTAGGGTATTTTTATGATTATCAATGGTCATAAAAATTTTGCGACTCCAGCAGGTAGAATCAAGGTTTATTTGCTATAAAATGGTGTTTATTTGCGAGGTTACTAAGGATTGAACAATATTTGACCCTCGTGAACACAAGCACAGCATAGCTAATTTACAAGCTGTGATGAACTTTTACTGAGCTATTTTCGCTCTAACTTTGGATACCCATGAGCTATTTTGTCTAACAGCTTCGTATAGAACTATACCTATGCTGGTGGCTAAATTCAGACTTCTCGTGCTCCCAGAGGTCATAGGAATAGTAATGGCATTGTGCGCATGTTTTTGGATGAGCTCCTCATCTAGTCCTTTAGTTTCCCTGCCAAAAACGATATAGTCATCAGGTTTAAATTTTTTATCCCAGTATGGTTGCGAGGATTTAGTAGTGAGCATGAATAGCCTGGCGTCATCGGATAAATCGGTTTCGAACTCCTCCCACGAGCTCCAGGTTCTTACCGACACATCTTTCCAGTAATCTAGCCCGGCTCGCTTCACAGCCTTGTCATCTATCTCGAATCCCAGTGGCTCGATGAGGTGGAGAGTCGCTCCCGTGGCGAGTGCTAATCTGCCAGCGGCTCCTGTATTATGAGGTATCTCGGGTTGAACCATGACTATGTTGAACATGCATTTGAATATAATTTCTTCTGTATAATGACAAAGTAAAAGTATCTGAGGTAAGTTTTTTTTTGCATATTATGTATTTGTCATTCACTATCTGTTCAGAAGAGTTTTATAACTCTCAGTTTTTTACACGACATGGTTGAGGCACTTAGAAGATTAGCATCTAGACGTATGGAAGGGTTGGAGAAATTATCCGATCCTGAGATAGTCGCCTTGTGTCAGAAGGAACTACCCTCAGACCTTACTGCCTACCGTGAACTTCTTCGCCGCTACGAGGGTTTAGTCTATAACACCTGCGCTAAATACATAGGCTCTACGCAGGATGCTGAGGAGGTTGCTCAAGATGCGATGATCCAAGTGTTTCATAAGATTCATCAGTTTGAGGGGAGGTCGGCATTTAAGACCTGGCTTTATAAAATAGTGCAAAACTACTGCCGAAATAGAATTTCTAAATTAGCGAGAAAGCGTGAGGGAAAAGAAGCCTACCAGAAGCAAGTTGGAGAGCTAGAGGTAGGTCATGTCGAGGCTCCTGAGTCCTCACTTGTTGCGGAAAAAGTAGAGGTTTCCATGAATAAAATGAAGGAGAGTGAACGTGAAATATTGGTCATGAAGTTCACAACGGGAATGACTATCCAAGAAATATCAGATGTGATGGAGATAGGATTGTCAGCAGCTAAAATGAGACTATATCGCGCACTAGATTCATTTAAACTACTCTATGCGAAGGAGGCCGGGACCAATGATTAACGACCAAACATACCAAGTTGAAGAGGCTAAGATCAAGGATCTGTTCCAGCAGGCAGGCTGGCATGTCGAGCTTGAGGCTAACAATGAGCGTATCGAGCGCATCGCAGATCGAGCTATGCTCGAGAATATCACTAAGGACACAACCACATTTATCTTCATGAGCTTCGGTACTGCTATCAATAGCATAGTCGGAGCATCATTTGGTTGCGTGGTAAGTGGCAACGAGATCAACTATAAAGCATAAATTCTATAAACCATGATGAACAAAAGCATATCCACACTAGCTAGTACTCAGTCTTTTCTAGATAAACTCATAGGAACCTTTGAGAAAATGTTAAATGACATTATCGAAGGTATTCCAGATATAGTGATAGGAGTCATTATACTAATTGTTGGATTTCTTATAGCCTCGATCTTAAGGAAATTTATCGTTAAGTTCTTGGAAGGCATAAAGTTTAACGAACTTCTAGATAGAGCTGGTATAGGTGCTGTCTCTTATAAAATAGGGGTGAAGAACGGAGTTAGTCAGCTTCTGGCTAAGATTATTTTTTGGATCATACTGCTTTTCATCTTTAAGAATGCCGCAAACCAGATGGGCATTGAAGATATCTCTAATATTATTGATAAAATAGTCACCTTCCTGCCTAAGCTGCTTATTGCTACCATTATTATGTTGGTTGGGTTTATGGTGGCTGACATGGTGCAGAGTGTGGTGCATAGAGGGTTAGATAATCTAGGGTTAGACTATGCTAAGACGCTGGCTAATATAATCTTTGGATTCATCTTCGTTCTTGTGCTTACTGTTGCTCTCAATCAGTTGGAGATCGAAACTGAGTTACTCAATGCGTCGGTCAAAATAATCCTAGCCTCACTCGGTTTGGGTCTTTCTATCTGCCTTGGTTTAGGTCTTAAGAGAATGGCTAGTCAAGTCGTCTCAGGCGTCTATGCGCGTGATATCTATAAAGTAGGAACCACAATTATCTTCGAAGGAGAAGAGGCAAAGGTGGCAGGCGTAGGGCCGGTCACTACTAAGCTCATGACTAAGGATGGAGGATTCATCATGGTGCCTAATGATGATCTTGTTAGTAGTACTACTAGAGGTCGCTCTGCGGAATAGGGCGGATTTTCTTATCAATCTTTCGATAAATAGAGATTAAAATAACGCCCCTATTTGGCCCTTGGGTGGGACTGGTCATAGGCATCCTTGAGTCTTTCTTTGGTTACGTGCGTGTAGATTTGCGTGGTAGAAAGTGATGCGTGCCCTAGGAGGGACTGAACAGAACGGAGGTCCGCGCCATTATCTAACAGATGAGTGGCAAATGAATGTCTAAGTTTGTGAGGTGTCACATTAAATTGGATGCTACTTGCAGCTAGATACTTGTGTAATAGCTTTCCGATGGACCGTGTTGAGAGGCGTTTGCGTAATTTGGAAATGAAGAGGGGGCCATCGTAGTGTTCTGCCTTGCTGCGGTATTTTTGCACCGCTTTCATGGCATAAGACCCTATCGGGATGATTCGTTCTTTGCCGCCTTTTCCAAGGACTTTTACACAGTCGTTAGGTGTGTCCATGTCATCTGTGTTCAGGCTGGCTAGCTCTGATAGACGCATTCCTGTAGAGTAAAATAGTTCTAGAATAGCTGCGTCCCGCATCGGCATCCAGCTCGGAGCCTGCTTATCTAGATCCATTTTCAACGGTATCTCTAGAAGCTCTACGATCTGTTTTTGGTTTAGTATTACGGGCAATTTTCTCTCTGCTTTTGGGAGCTGGATATCGTTAAGGGGAGACTTAGCTAGCCCATGTCGATGCACTAGATATTTATAAAATGATCTTAGTGCGGAGAAGCGCAGTCGGATGGTAGCTCTAGACGCTTCATCCTTCATGCACTGGAATAAGTAAGCTCTGAAATCATCAGGAATACAGTTTTTCCATCCAGGGAATTTTTCACCTAGAAAATTTTGAAATGCGGCTAGTGCTTGGGAATAATTTCTCAGTGTTCGAGGTGATGAGTTCTTTTCCACCTCGTGAAATTGAACAAAACCATCGATTAGCTGATCATCATTCATCACTCTGCGCTACACTGTGGGCAGGTGCCAAAAAACTCTAGTTCGTGATATAAATTAGCATAGCCAGTTGAGCTCGCTATTTCTTTTTCAAGCGTGTGAACGGGGCACGCAGCTTTGATCGGCTCTATATCTCCACAAGTAGTGCAGATCAAGAAGTCTTGATGTCTTCCTGGGATCAGCAAGGTGAAATACGCCGCCCTTTCATGAAGTCCCAATCGGCGGATGATGCCCTTATCTGTGAGTCGCTGAAGTAGCCGGAAAACTGTGGCTCTATCGCAGAGTTCAGTGAGGCTTGGGTGTTCAGCTAGCTCTGCTAAGGTCATCGGTAAGTCCTTTTCTAGCAGAGTTTCTACCAGCACCTCCAGTGCATTAGTTCGCCTGAGTCCGCTCTCCTTACATTGAGCAAGGATGTCCTCGCTATTTATATTGCCTTGCTGCATCTCTAATCATCCTCTCCTTTTTTTGTCCTTCGGACAAGGGGAGATTTTCCTCAAGTTAAATCTGGAAGTCCTGAGCGTCTGAATCTAGGTGAAGACCGCATTCGTATTTGTTTCCACCGTAGCGTGAGTCCTCTGCAGATTCGCCTTCAGCTACTGGCTGCGTGCTATGCCAGTCGCCCATCGTCTGGTAGCCTTGGGATTCTAGTGGGTGCTTGGGAAGGTTGTTGTCGCGGAAGTATTGCTGCACTTGTGGCTGTGTCCAATCGAGTATAGGATAGACTTTTAGTGTCTTCTTCTGTTGTTCTAGGAATGGTCGTTGCACGCGGGTGCTGGACTGGTCGCGGCGTAGACCACTGAGCCAGACATCTGCATTGAGGTCATTGAGTGCGCGGTTCATCGGTTCTATTTTGTTGATGATTCCATACTGCTTGTTGCCTTCTTCGCCTTGCTCCCAGAGTTTGCCGTGAATGGCTTCTTGGCGAGCGGCTGTTTGGAGCGGCTGGTATTCCTGGAGGTTGAGGTTGAGCTTTTTTTTGAGTTCCTCGACGTATTCGTAGGTTTCAGGGAAAAGGTAACCTGTGTCTATCCAAACGACTGGGATTTCCGGTGCGTGCTTAGAAACGAGATCTAACATAACTGCTGCCTGTAGGCCGAAGCTCGATGACATCATTAGCCTCACCCCATATTCTTCATAGAGCCATTTAATGCGCTGTGGAGCTTTCATTTTATCGAAAGCTTCTAGAATGTCGGGTGTAGCAGTCATTAGGATATTGCGTGGAAATTATTACCTGCTGTGGTTGCCTTTACGTATCCGGCTCTGATGACGAAATCACCGAAGCGCTCACCGTCATTTCTCTCCTTAGCATAGTGTTCAATGATAGGAGTGAGGAGGGGCTTAATTTCTTCCCCAGAAACTGACTCTTTGTAAATTTTGTTTAGTCTCTGTCCGAAGAATCCACCGCCGAGATAGACGTTATATTTCCCGGGGTTTCTTCCGACGAAGCCGATCTCGGAGATAAATGGTCTACCGCAACCATTAGGGCAGCCTGTCATGCGAATGGTGATAGCGTCATGTCTGAGACCGCAGTCTTCTAATACTTCTTCGAGGTCTGAGATGAGGTGTGGTAGGTAGCGTTCAGCTTCTGCAAGCGCGAGACCACATGTAGGTAATGAAACACATGCGATAGAGTTGAGTCTCATTGCTGAGGAATCTAATGCTTTAGTGAGTCCATATTTCTCTAAAAGTGGCTCTATTGTTTTACGCTCAGCTGGTGTGAGATTCGCAATCACTAAGTTCTGGTTGGCTGTGAGGCGGAAGTCAGCACCTTCTGTTCCTTCTAGAAGCTTCGCTATTTCTTGGAGGCCTGTCTTCATCGGGTAATCGGTGGTGTCTAACACGCGTCCGCCAGGGATGAAGAGGTTGAGGCTTGCGTTGCCATTGGCGTTTTCTGACCAGCCGAAACGGTCACCATTGGTGGTGAATTCAAATTCCTTAGCAGGCTCTAGTTTATAGCCGAGGTATTCTTCTAGTTTAGCAGTGAAGCCATCAGCACCCATTTTTTCAACGGTGTATTTGAGGCGTGATTGCTTGCGGTCCTCACGGTTTCCGAAGTCGCGCTGCACGAGGACTACTTTCTCTGAAACGTCCACAGCTTGTTCAGGTGTGCAGAAACCGATGACGTCTGCGAGGCGAGGGAAGGTTTCCTCCGCTCCGTGAGTCATTCCCATTCCTCCACCTACTGAGACATTGTAGCCGATGATCTTGTCATCTTCTACGATTGCGATGAATGATAGGCAATGCGCATAAATATCCACATCGTTTGATGGAGGGACTGCGATTGCGATTTTAAATTTACGTGGGAGGTAAGTCTTACCATAGATTTTCTCTTCCTCAGGCTCTGAGCTGGCGACCTTCTCCCCTTCGAGAAACAGATCATGATATGCGCCGGTTTGCGGCAATAAGTGAGCGCTGATTTTATCTGCAAGATCTAGAGTCTCCGCATGAACCTCAGAGAGGTGCGGATTCGGATTACACATGATATTACGGTTCACATCACCACAGGCAGCGATGCAGTCCATTGCTACTGCGTCCATCTCACGTAGTGTCTGGATGAGGTTAAACTTGATCACACCGTGAAGCTGGAATGCCTGGCGGGTAGTTAGCTTCAGCGTTCCGTTAGCGTAGTTATCAGAAAGATAATTCATCTTTAGCCACTGCTTCGGAGTGATCACTCCTCCTGGCATGCGGACGCGGATGAGGAAACTGTATGCCTTGTCTAGCTTGCGCTTGCGGCGGTCTGCGCGGACATCGCGGTCGTCTTGGAGATACATTCCGTGGAACTTACTGAGCTGCTGGTTATCGGCAGAGATGGCGCCCGTCGAGGTGTCTGCAAGTTCTTCTGCTAGATTGCCGCGAAGGAAATTGCTGTTCTCTTTGAGTGCTTCGTTTGGGTGTAGTTTCTTTGAGTCGGACATGGTGAGTTGGAAATTTGTAATTTAAAGTTTGAGCTTACTTCTTAGTAAACATCACGCTGGTAACGCTTGTCTTTTTTGAGCGCCGTTAGATATTCGGTGGCTTCTTCTTTGGTCTTGTTGCCTTCGGTGGAAATGATTTCGATGAGGGTGTCATTCACGTCTTTAGCCATGCGGGATGCGTCTCCACAGACGTAGAAGTGAGCCCCTTTTTCAAGCCAGATCCAGAGTTCGGCAGCGGCTTCCTTCATCTTGTGTTGAACGTAGATTTTCTCTGGCTGGTCGCGGGAGAAGGCAACGTCTAGCTTTGTAAGTGCGCCGGTTTTGAGGTGGTCTTGGAATTCCAGTTGGTAGAGGAAGTCTTCGTTGTATTTCTGGTCGCCGAAGAATAACCAGCTAGCTCCTTTTGCTTCGTCCTCAGCGCGTTCTTCGATGAATGCGCGGAAGGGTGCGATGCCGGTGCCTGGTCCGACCATGATGATAGGGGTGTCGTTGCTTTCAGGTAGACGGAAGTTTTTGTTCTTGTGGAGGTAAACGTTGACCTTAGTGCCTTTCTTCGCCTCGTCTGCGAGGTAGGTTGATGCTACTCCTTTGCGTTCCTTATCATAAGTTTGATAGCGGACGGCTGCTACGGTCAGGTGGACTTCGTCTGGATGCGCCTTAGGGCTGGATGCGATGGAATATAGGCGTGGTGGGATCGCGCGGAAACAGCTCGCGAGTTGTTGCGCTGTCAGGGTGGCTGGTAGGTCTGAAAATTCTAACAGATCGATGATTTCTCTGCCGTAGCACCAATCCTTGAAGCTCATTTCTGCTTCACCTGCGATGAGAGCGGCGAGTTCGTCTGAGCCGTTGAGGGCTTGGATGTTAGTGGCTACTTTCTTTGAAACGCCAGTGATGTCTAGGTGGTTTTTGAGAGCATCACCGAGAGTAGTTTTGCCGATGTTCTTGAGCTCTACTTCGGCGCTTGCAGTGATGTTAGCTGCTGAGAGAATGTCCGATACAGTTTCGTCGGCGTTCTGTGGGATGACGCAGAGGACATCGCCTGGCTCGTATTGGAATCCTGAGCCTTCGAGTGAGAATTCTACGTGGATGGTTTCCTTTGCTGAACATGCTCCGCTGAGGAGGACGTTCTCTAGGATTTCAGCAGGGTAAGGGTTTTTCTTATCGAATGCTGTGGCTGGTGCGGCGCTTGTTAGACTTGGTGCTTCTATTACTGATGAAGCTCCTAGTTTCTCCCAGATGGATTTTTCCCATGTGGCAAATGCTTCGTCGAAATCTACATCACAGTCCACACGATCTGCGATGCGGTTGGCTCCAAGTTTTTCGAGTTGGGTATCGATGTCGATTCCTGTTTGGCAATATTTATCGTATGAAGTATCCCCGAGTGCGCAGACTGAATAGTCAACGCCCTTGAGGTCGATGCCGCCTTTCATGAGTTCATTGTAGAATGTCTCTGCTGTTTCTGGTGGCTCACCGTCGCCCCATGTGCTGATGATGACGAAGAGAGTGTCTATTCCAGCGAGGTCTTTGGCTGAAATTTCTGACATGTTAGTCATTACTGCTTTGTGACCCTTTTTCTTGGCTGCTTTTGAAATTTTCTCAGCGAGCATTTCACAGTTTCCAGACTCGGTGCCATAGAGGACGGTGATGTTCTTGGTAGCTGGAGCGGCTGGAGCTGTGGATGATGCTGATCTTCCTAGAGCAGCTGTGTATCCACTAACCCAGATGGCCTGTGTAGGACTGAGCGTAGAAGCTAGAGACTCCAGAAGTGATTGTTGGTTCTTATCGAGTGGTAATGACATGGTCGAAATTATTGATGATTGGTAACTTGTGATTTAAAATTTTCTGCAGTTTGCGTGAGGGCTAGATTATCGATTTCGTTCACGACGCTGCCGATGATTCCAACTGCTGGAGAGGAGAAGTTAGTCGATTCTGCGATATCTGCAATAGTAGAGAGTGTCCCACGGATGGTTTTTTGCTCAGGCATTGTAGCCCAGCGCACCATGGCGATGGGGGTATCTGCTGGTGCTCCGTTGGAGATAAGTTTTTCTGTGATTCTGCGAAGAGATGAGACGCCCATGAGGAATACTTTGGTTCCTGGTGCGGTGGCGAGTTGCTGGTAGTCTAGTGCTGTCTCACCAGTATAGTCCTTATTGCATTCGTGTCCGGAGAAAATGGTGAGTTGTGCACCGTGGTTGCGGTGGGTGAGTGGGATGCCTGCGGAAACTGGTCCGGCGAGGGCTGATGATATGCCGGGAATGATCTCGTATTTTAGTCCGTGCTTTGCTAGCTCCGTAGCTTCTTCGCCGGCTCTACCAAAGATCATTGGGTCCCCGCCTTTGAGTCTAACCACTGTTTTTCCGGCACGAGTGTTATCGACCAAGACTTGGTTGATTTGCTCTTGCTTCATGGTGTGGCATTTTGCTCTCTTGCCTACATCGATCATCTCGCAGCCTTCTTTCACGAAGGTGAGGATCTCAGGGTTCACGAGGGCGTCATAGACCACCACATCCGCTTGCTGGATGCAGCGATGAGCCTTTAGCGTAAGTAGGTCTGGGTCTCCAGGTCCTGCTCCTGTTAGATAGCAAATTCCTTGCATGATATTTCTGTTAGACGATCATTCCAGCCGCGATTGTTTCGTTCGTTTGCGGGTCAATGAGGATGAATGAACCTGTGGTGCGGTTCTTGCGGTAGCTGTCGTAGATGAGTGGTGCAGAGGTGCGGAGTGTTATTTTACCAATGTCGTTTAGCTTGAAATCTTTGTCATCTTCCACTTTGTGGAGGGTGTTGACGTTGACCTTGTATTTCACTTCTACGACGACTGCACGCGCTTCATTTGATGTGTGGCGAATGATGTATTTTGCGCGATTCGCTAATTTACTGCTCTCTGAGAACCAGCAGACCATCGCTTCGATGTTCTGATTTACTTTTGGTAAATTATTGGTTTTTGAGATGAGGTTTCCACGGGAGATATCGATTTCATCCTCGGTCGTCATGGTGACTGAAAGGGGGCTGAATGCCTTATCGACTTCTTCTTCGGCTGAGTAGATCTTTTTGATCTTAGTTGTGAAGCCTGATGGGTGAACTATGATTTCATCGCCTGGCTTAAAGACTCCTCCTGCGACTCTTCCTGCGAATCCCCGGAAGTCGTGGAATTCATCTGATTGAGGGCGGATTACCCATTGGACGGGGAATCTGGCTTCCACATGGTTCTCCTGGTTTCCGACATAGACGGTTTCTAGGTGGTAGAGAAGCGTTGTTCCTTTATACCAATCCATGTTTTCTGAGGGGTCTACTACGTTGTCACCTTTCAGCGCGCTGATAGGGATGAAGCTAACATCGACGACATTTTCTAGGCGTGATGCGAACTGCCTGAAATCACTGACAACTTTTTCGTAGGCTTCCTCTGAGTAGTCGACGAGATCCATTTTATTCACACAGATTACGATGTGCTGGATGCGGAGTAGGCTGGCGATGAATGCGTGACGCATGGTCTGCTCTATCACTCCGTGACGCGCGTCAACGAGGATGATGGCGAGGTTCGCGGTGGAGGCTCCAGTGACCATGTTTCTGGTGTACTGGATATGTCCTGGGGTGTCTGAGATGATGAACTTTCTCTTAGGTGTTGCGAAATATCTATAGGCAACATCGATGGTGATACCTTGTTCGCGCTCGGCTTTGAGTCCGTCTGTTAGAAGTGCGAGGTTGACGTTTTCGTCGCCGCGTTTTGCAGATGATAGCTCGACTGCCTCCATCTGGTCATCGAAAGTGTTCTTCGAGTCGTAGAGGAGTCGTCCGATGAGTGTGGACTTGCCATCATCCACGCTTCCAGCAGTGGTGAGGCGGAGTAAGTCCATGTCTAAATAGCCTGTTGTGTCTGACATGAGATTGGTTATTGGTTAATTGTTGTTGGATAAATGATTTGAAGCTCTGGGGAGTTTGGCTTAAAAGTAGCCTTCCTTTTTGCGGTCTTCCATGGAGGTTTCAGAGCGTTTGTCGTCTGCTCTGTTACCGCGTTCGGTTTCTCTTGCGGATGCGACTTCCTCGATGATGGCGTCTAGGTCCGAGGCATCTGAAAGGACGGCTCCGGTGATGGTGGCGTCTCCCATGGTGCGGTATCTAGTGACGAGAGTTTCTACTGTTTCGCCTTCGCGTGGCTGGACGAGTTCGTTTACTTCTAGGTATGTGCCTCCGCGCTGCACTACTTCGCGTTCGCGTGCGAAGTAGAGTGATGGGAGTTCTATGGCTTCTGCTTTGATGTATTGCCAGATGTCCATTTCTGTCCAGTTGGAGATAGGGAAGAATCTGAAGTGTTCACCGTGTTGCTTTCTGCCGTTGAAAATGTTCCATAACTCTGGGCGTTGGTTCTGAGGTTGCCATTCGCCGAAGTCATTTCTGTGTGAGAAGAAACGTTCTTTTGCGCGTGCTTTCTCTTCATCGCGGCGTCCACCACCACCTGCAGCATCGAAGCCGTGCTCCTCGATGGTGTCAAGTAGAGTCACTGTCTGGAGTGCGTTGCGGCTGGCGTTGAGTCCGGATTCTTCTTTGGCGAGTCCGTCATCGATGGATTTCTGGACACTTCCTACTACGAGCTTGGTCTTGTATTTCTCTACGAAGGCGTCACGGAAAGTGAGGCATTCTGCGAAGTTATGACCAGTGTCGATGTGAACGAGAGGGAAGGGTATTTTAGCTGGGTAGAATGCCTTGTAAGCGAGATATGCCATGACGACTGAGTCCTTGCCTCCTGAGAAGAGGAGCGCTGGATTGTCAAACTGTGCGGCGGCTTCGCGGAGGACGAATATAGCCTCGGATTCTAGCTGCTTGAGGTGGCTTAAATTATAGTTTTCCATGGTCTGTAGTTCTGTAAAATTCGATAAATTTCTGGAGTGATTCTTCTTCTGCCTGGGCGTCAGTGTCGATGACGAGGTCTGGGTTCTCTGGTTCTACGAAGTTAGATCCAGCACCGGTGAAATTTTTAATTTCGCCTTTAGCTTGTTTAGCATAGAGTCCTTTGACATCGCGCTGCTGGCAGGTCTCGAAGTCTGCTTTGACGTAGATTTCTTGGTAGCTCTCGCCTATGATTTGGCGAGCTTTCTGTCGGAATTCTTCTTGGGGGGTAATTAGTGAAAGGATGACGATGGCGCCGTTGTTACTGAGAATCTTGGCGACCTCTGCGGTGCGGCGGATGTTTTCATTTCGGTCTTCATCGCTGAATCCTAGATCCGCATTGAGTCCAGAGCGGAGGTTGTCTCCATCTAGGATGACTGCGTATTTGCCTTCGGCGTGGAGCGAGCGTTCGAGAGCGTTTGCGAGAGTGGACTTTCCTGAGCCGGAGAGGCCGCAGAGCCACAGTACCACGCCTCGTTGACCGAGTAGTGATTCCTTATCCTGCTTGCCGAGTTGGCGAGAGAATTCTGGGTGGATGTTGTCGTCTTGACTCATAATAATTTTGATGTGTGAGGAGTCTCTATTGTGAAGAGGTGGTTCGCAACTGGAAGCCTTGTCATTTGTGTCATAATTAATGTCGCATTAAGGGACTAAATTACTTGGCGGTCATAGGCATATTGTTTACAGCTATGCCATGAAAAAATGGAAATGCACCGATAAAATAATAGCGCCCTCACTTCTTGCAGCAGACTGGGGAAAGGTCACTTCTGAGGTATCCCGCGCCATTCAAGCCGGGGCTGACTGGATGCATCTGGATGTGATGGATGGAAATTTCGTGGATAATATTTCTTTCGGGCCTGATATGGTGAATGCGGTTAGCGAGAGTAATGATATCTTTCTGGATGTTCATTTGATGATCGCTAAACCGGATCATTACATAGAGCGGTTTGTCAAAGCGGGATCGGATCTGATTACGGTGCATATAGAAGCAGAGCACGACGTGAGTAAGACTCTTAAAAGTATTCGTGATGCTGGCTGTAAGGCTGGTCTCGCGCTGAATCCTGCGACTCCGATGGAGGATCTGCTTCCTTATCTGGATCAGATAGATCTGCTGCTTTGTATGACGGTGGTTCCTGGTTTCGGTGGGCAGTCCTTCATGCATGAAGTGATGCCCAAGGTGGAGCAAGCGGCTACGCTGCGTGACCTTAGAGGTTTAAATTATCACATCGAAGTGGATGGGGGAATAGGGGTGGAAACTGCCGCTATAGCATCCGCTGCTGGCGCAAATGCTCTGGTGGCAGGTTCATCGACATTTAAAGCTCCGGATATGGGTGAGGCTGTTCGGAAGATAAGGGAGGCGTAGTTGGTAAAAACTAGCTCGCCGCGGCTTCGCGCATGTCTTCGTCCATGTCGGTTTCATCGACGATCTCGCCGGTGAGTTCCTCGACGATGTCTTCTAGGGTGATGACTCCGTCTACACCGCCGAACTCATCTCTTACGATGGCTAGGTGCTGTCGACTTTTCTGGAAGATGGGTAAAATTTCATCTGCTTTCATCGCGTGGAGGACTTCTACTGGATCGTAGCCGTGGAGTCTTACTTTGTCCTCTCCTTTGCCTTTGACCATCGCGATGAGTAAGCTGGATTTTAGCACCACCCCTAGAATGTCATCGCGGGATTCTCCCACGACGACGATACGACTATGCTGGGATTCGATTACCTCATCGCTTACAGACTGGATAGAGGCTTCACCATCGATACAGGTTAGCGATACGCGAGGTGTCATAAGAGCTCTGGCGTCCATGTCATTGAGTTGGAAGACGCCATGGAGCATTTCGAGTTCGTCTGCCTCGATGACTCCTTCTTCCTCGCCGAGTTGTGCCATGTAGCGGATTTCTCGCTCGTCTGTGCTGAATACTTGTCTGTCTTTTCCTATAAATGGGCGAGTCAGGAACTCTACTAACCAGATTATAGGAGTGAAAAGTTTAGTTAAAAACAATACTGGCTTTGCCATGAAGAGAGAGATCTTCATATTGTGTTTTTCGCCGATTGTTTTAGGGATGATTTCAGCAAAGATGATTACCATGAAGGTGAGTGATCCTGCAATCACGCCGACGATGAAACTGTCATAGATGGCATCTGCGAGAATGGTCACCACGGTTGTGCCTACAATGTTAGCGATGTTATTTAAGATCACTATCATGGATATAGGGCGACCCAATTTTTCCTGAATGATGAGTAGAGATCTCGTTCCGCGTTTGCGTTTTCCGTCCTCCTCATCTGCCATTTGGCGCACTTTCATGATGGGCACTGAAAAGAGTGCCGCCTCGGTGCCGGAGCATAGTGCTGAGATCAAAATCACCAATAAGGCTGCAATCAATAGGGTTGTCATAAATATCTAAGAACAATCATACTATACACAAAAGTGGTGAGATACAACTAAAACTAAGTAAATGAATATCTTATTCATAGGGGTAGAGCGAAGTTGGGCGGCGTTGCCCGAATCACCTTTTTCCGTTCGTAGAGCGAAACGTAGGTGTTAGCTCTTTCGAATCTTTCGTTGCGACGTAAATATAGTGATTCATTATTGTTGTAATCACTTTATTTATAGTTTTTTGTGATTGATTATAAGGGGGGGCGAGATTGCGAGAGAGGAAAAGACTCAAAAGATCACTGGTGCTATGGAAGAGGTAGAAGTATTGAAGATGCATCGTGCGCAATAGCTTATGGATAGTAGGTCTTTCGTCGGTTGAATTAGAAAAAATAAAGTTTTTTTGCGCTGAGCTGCATCAATTTCTGTGACATTATTAATCTATGGACTACGACAAGAATAAAACTGATGATGCTGTTTTAGCTCTTCTTTTACTCAATCAAGTAGAAGAAGGGGCGTGCATGGAAAACCATGCCATGGGATATTATGAACAGACTTCATGAAAAAGGGTTTATCACCAAGCCCGCATCTAAGAGTAAATCAGTAATACTCACACACGAAGGAGAAGAGTTGGCTCATTCTCTCTTTGAAAAACTCTTCTCAGTATCGGAAGAGTGATGATTATTGAAGAAGATTGGCTATTTTTTTGCTCAGCAAGATATAGAGGCTGAATTGTTGACTGCTCCAGGTCTTGTTAGGGTGCTTGGGGAAATACTCAGCTTGAGTAGGCGATGAATGATCACTCCAAGTAATTGTATCCTTAAATGTTTGAAGTTGCTCCGGTGGCAATTCTAAAACGACAATCATCTAAACCAGCTTCATATTTTCTAAATAGCACCTTAGGAGTGGGATTCAATTCTTTGTTCCTTTATACAGGCGCGGTCAGCTTTGTATTCTAAAAATATTTCTTTTGGTATATTAATGGTCATCTTAATGCGGCGGCTAAAAAGAGTAATGCAAATAAGCCTAGGAGGGTAGAAGCAAGTGTTGTTAGAGTGACAGCTAAGCCCTTAGGTTTCTCATTTAAGCTGAGGCTTATTGCGCCGAAAATTATCGATATCGGAGTAATGATTAGCCACAAAGTCATTATGCCAAACCAGGCAAATCCACCAAATGCCGACCCTCTACTAGATTCTACTCCTAGGATTGTTCCGCCTATCAAAGGAACAAGTAATACGATAAGACCAATAGATGAAAACCAGGGTTTTCTAGACGGAAGGCTTTTTTCAAAGTTCACTTTCTTTTCCAGCTTAGATCTCGCGCGGACATTACGGCATTTTGAACATTCTCTAGAGAACAGATCGATATCAAAGTTTCCTACATTTCTGTTGCATGTGTTACATTGAGGCATTTTTATGACCTAGTTTATAGTTTTCAAATTCCAGACGCCATTAGTGTTGTGAAGCAAGTCATCGGTAGGATAATAAGTATAGTCTTCAAATGACAATACATACCTAACTGAGTCTTCTGGGATGCCAATAACTATCGATGGTTCTGGGGCGTTCATTTTTGTTTGGTTTCTTTGGGCTGAGTTTTACAACTTGATCATAAGCTTGCGAGATATCCAATAAAGAAAAGTGTAGGTAGATATAGAATAATACTAACAAACCCTACACGTGCCCACGACTGAAGTTCTAGTTTATCAGTTCTGATTTGAGTGTCTCCAAAATCAACACTGTTATAAAGGTAATTCTTAATGTGGAAACCACATCCAACATCTTTCCACTCGTTTGGATGTTCGGCTTTCGTCCTCTTTATGATTCTAGACATAACTAACCAGTGCATTATAATTGGTGGGAAACTGAGAATAATTAAGACCGAAAGAACAATCAATGGTTGAATTCCATAATAACTACCCAATAAGAGGATCAGTAAATAAGCTGAGATCCATATTACGAAAAATGATTTTCTGAAGGGGGGCATATTTTGAAGGTTAGGGGATTGTGCTAAACCAGTAAAAGGAAATACTGAAAATTAGCGGGATTATCGTGAATAACCATCGATTTGTGAAGGATATTTGCTCTGCTTTACCTGTCTCAGGATCTATAACTAAATTGACTTCTGATCCTACTTTAGGAATACCAGTGCCTCCATAGTCAGAGATGAATGTTTGAGTTCTACCATTAAGGTCAAATTCTATTTCTGCCCACGGACCATCAGCGCTGATTGCGTTACCTCCAAACAATGTGCGGACTTCTTTTTCTCGAATGATGGCAACAATTAGTCCTTTAGAATGTTTCCAATGATTTAATCGAGATCTCCAGCGAGTCTCATGCCAGATAGCAAGGACTAGGCATCCAGTGGCAATTAAGATAGCGAAAGATGTGGTGATCGAGTCCATGTTTATAGGAGATGTCTCAGTATAAATAGATTCATCGTGAGAGTCAGCTTAGACTTTTGGCCTTCGTTTTTATTGGTTGAATAGCCCAGATTCAACTTTGAATCTTTTCAAATATTGGACTCTCATCACCAAAATCCTAAGACGGGCTTTCGGTATCTCAACCTTCTGTTGTGATCCTCCTGCCCATGATTCAGATATCCAGTCGAGTTCAATATCAGCAGACTGCTTCCAGAGTGAATGCATTTTCTCGAATTTCTTAAGTCCTTCGACATTGTTCTTAAGTATAGTTCTAATATCGGTTAAAGCTGACTCTAACCGCGGCTTCATCATTTTAATACCTGAATAAGCCCGCATCTTTTCACCTGTTGTTGATTCACCTGATTTGATGTAAGTTGCCCATTCGTAATCTTCGGGTAAGATCTTGCCTAGCTCTATAGTCACGGCAATTTCATCAAGTGTTTGTGAGGCTGCAATCCCGTATGTTAAGAGGTAGATAGCTATAAATATTTTCATTGTTGTCGAAGAGAGTGTTTTTCAAAGATTGATCTGACTTGCTCTAGCTTGCGAGGTAATGCTTGGTCAATAGGTAATTCACCGCACATCTCTTTAAGGTTAGGATCAGCACCTGAGTCTAGAAGAGCTGTAATAATAGCAAGGTAACCATTGCTGGAAGCTTTGTGTAGAGCGGTCTCTTCTACATCATCGATCAAATTAGGATTGGCTCCAGCCTTGAGTAATAATTGGCAAATTGGTAGATGCCCTAGTTGGGCTGCTGAATGGAGAGGGAAATCATTTTCAGAAATACCATTCGGATTAGCCCCGCGATCTAGAAGCCACTTAACGATATCTGTCTGGTTTTCGGTAGCATAAAAATGAAGGGCCGATTCAGAAGGACCAAATACTGGCTGGTCCAATAACTCTGGTTGCTTTTTTAACATGGTCGAAGCTTCAGATAAATCATTAGCAAGTGCAGACCTGAATTCATAAGCTTTTTCTGTTGGTATGGACTTCATATTCTAAGTGATTTTAAATAGTTGGTCAGGGATGGTTGGCTTGGTGGGGGTGTTTCTGTAGTTTTTTGATTAGCTAATTTTAGTATGAGCGGGTGTGGTATTTTAACAATATCAATTTTGCTTGGAGGTGGTGCGGATGGTGCGGATTAGTCTGACAGAATTTAAGTTGCTTGCTGGCCGATCATGGGTTCAAAAATACAGTTTTTTTATCAGTGACATGGGTGTGGTAGCTATTTAATCTGTTGATGAATTTATATTAAAACATCAAAAAATTATGAAAAAAGTTACCAATTATATTAAACTAGCATGCGCGTGTGTCGCGTTTTTCCCTGCAGTGACCTTGGCTGAAGATGACGTTGCCAAGCTCAAGGTTCTGATCATTGATGGTCAGAATAACCATAAGTGGAAGACGACTACTCCGGTTCTGAAGGAAGCTCTGGACTCGAGTGGCGTGTTTATTGCTACTGTTTCTACATCTCCACCAAAAGGGTCTAAGCCTGAAGCTTGGAAGGATTGGGATCCGAAGTTTTCTGATTATGATGCGGTTCTGAGTAACTATAATGGTCAAATGTGGCCTGAAGCGGTGCGCAAGAACTTCGTTGACTACGTTCATAATGGCGGTGCTTTTGTTTGTGTTCACGCGGCTAATAATTCATTTGGCAAGTGGACGGAATACAATCAAATCATAGGCGTAGGTGGCTGGGGTGGCCGTAAGCTAGTGCGTGATGGTGCCTGGCTCCATGCTGTGGATGGGAAAATAGTCCGTGATACTACCACTAAAGGTGGCTCAGGAGGTCATGGACCAAGACATGAGTTTCTCATCGAGCATATTGACACAGAGCATCCCATCACTAAAGGGTTGCCAGCTAAGTGGTTGCATACAAAAGATGAGCTTTACTGTAAACTCTGCGGTCCTGCCGAGCATGTAGAGGTGCAGGCGACTGCGGTTTCTAAACTCACTAAACGTAATGAGCCAATGGTGCTCACTGTGAAATTTGGTAAGGGTAGAATCTTCCACACTCCACTCGGACATGATGCAGAAGCAATGCGTTGCCGTGGTTTCTATGAGTTACTCCAGCGTGGCACTGAGTGGGCTATATCAGGTAAGGTGGTAAAAACTGCTGAGGTTCCTGCTGATTTCCCTACTGCTGAGAAAACATCTCCAGTTCCAGCTCCAAAGAAATAAAGCTCACCTGCTAGCGTTTTATTTTACGTGAAAATATAAATTTTCCTCCTAACTACAGTTGTAGTGGTTAGGGTGGGCCGGGTGAATGTTGTGATGGACTAATTACGCTACGCGGCGGCGTCTGGAGAGGAGATGTTTGATCTGACATCTGGGTATTAATAGTATTAGTTGATATTATTCGGTTGAGGAGGGGAGGGTTACTTTAATTTTAGAGTGAAAATGTCCGCATTGTTTGGAGTGGAAGCTAGCGATGTAGAGTAAGCAGGCAAGACTAAATGGGGTGATTTGGACTAGGTAGAGAGGGAGTGCTCTTCTAGTTGTGTTTTTGCCGGAATATAGCGATTTTTTCTGATGTGATTGACTTTTACTATTTACTTATATTTAAAGAGTCTTTACTCTTTTTTAAGTTATTGTTTCTTTCTCTAGTGGAAAGGAGGAAGGGGTGTGTATCGAAAACTTAGATATGAAAATTATCATTGCATGTGGGGGGGACTGGCGGTCATTTATTTCCTGGGGGTAGCTGTAGCTCAGGAGCTGAAGAGTCGTGAGCATGAGGTGAGGCTGCTGATCTCCCAGAAGAAAGTGGATGCAACGGCGAGTGAGAAGTATAAGAATTTAGATTTTGATACGGTGCCGGCTGTGGCTAAGCCTAAGACGTTGTCGCTGAAGATGATCCCGTTTCTGTGGAAGCTTATGGGTAGGGGGGGCACGGATGCGGTGATCGGGATGGGCGGGTTCATTTCACTGGCTCCGGTGCTGGCGGGTCATAAGGTGGGCGCGAAGGCTTATGTGCATGATAGTAATGCGCTGCTATGGAAGGCGAATAGGATGACTTCTAGGTGGTGTGATAAGGTGTTTACTGCTTGATCAGCACAACGTTTACTTCAGTAGGTTCGGCATCTCCACGTTTGTAGCGAAACTTAACGGGTGTCCCTGGCGCTAATTGTTTGAATGCTCTAAACTGGGCTGGCGTGATAGTCTTGAACTGGATTCCATGGATTTCTAAAACGCGATCACCTGCTTTTAGACCAGCCTTGTCTGCGGGACCTCCGAGTATGCAACTCATGATGGTAAAGTCCGGATGAAAGCTGAGTCCCGCAGTCGATGCTTGTGTAAGCTCTTGCACCGTGCCAAGTGGCTTGAGGTGAAGTTTCTTATCTGCAAAGCGGAATGTCATGATGTAATGGCGGAGAAGATTCATCCCAATATTGGCCGTGCCTTCTAAGCGTGAGCCAGGAGTTAGTTGGATGACATCGGTAGGTAGATTATGGAGTTTATCTGGACCAATGTGAAATGATGGAAGCTTCACTGTGCTGGTAATGGTCAAGCCAGATGCACTGATGCCTCCTGCAAGTGGGGGGTGCGCTTTAGCCATGGCTTTTGGTGCTAATTTCTGTGCCATCAACTCGGTGATCAGCAACCCTCCCCCGCTACCCGTATCAGGAGTGGCTGTAATAATGTGTTCACCAATACGTACTGAGGTTCTGAGTTCGGTTGATTTCCATCTCTGTGGATTTTTTGTACTGACCTCTGGATTACCCAACTCAAAGAAGAGAGGAAGCACAAATTCTCCTTTTAATGCTGGTGCCTTGCCTATTGGATAAAGTGTTAAGTGGTTCTCTGCTGGATGGAAGCACACATCCCAATCAGCGAGGGTAGCCATTCCCAGAATACCGTCGCATGATAAGCCGCTGCTCAGAGGAGCGGTTAAGGCCTGCGGTATATTGACAACTAAAAGCGGTTCATTTTTAACCCATGCCTCTCCAATTGAAATTTTCTGAGTGATTGCCATTTTAGCTTTTATTGTACTGCTATTGATAGTAAGAAGCTCACCATTTGTATTTATCGATTGAAGACCTATTTTCTTTGCCGATTCATTAGAGATGAATGAAACTGATGCCCCAGTGTCAACTAGGAGTAGGAGTTTTTTTTCGTTTATGGTGACCTCGGCTAAGTACCCGATGATTGATGGTTTTAGTGGTATTCTGACGCTCTCCTTGCCATCGGGTAGTCCTGACTTGCGGAGTTCCCCTTTTTGTAATGGGGATAGCTTCAGTGTGGCTTGCTCTGGTATTTCCTTCGTTTGATTTTCCTGACCACAGAGAGGAAGTGCAGCAGTAGCGGTCATCAATATTAGACTTATTAAGTGTTTTGAATGTAAATTCATAACTTTACCATACATGCAGTTCTGTTCAAATCAATCTTTAAAATAGGTCTGTTTTGAGGTCGTAGCGCAGGTCTACTCGACTATTCTCATTTGGAATCCTAACAATAGGCTTGAGGTATGAATGATCTGTGAAAAAAACTTTGAGGGATAAAAGTGTAAAATATCTTTTAAATATCAGTTTGTCGGGCATTTAAGTAATCGTTGCGGGGAATTTTCTGTTTTGAGGGATATTTGCTATTTACTTATATTTAAAGAGTCTTTAGTATTTTTCTGAGTTACTGTATCTTTCTTTAGTGGAAAAATGGAAGGGGTGGGTATAGAAAATTTAGATATGAAAATCATCATTGCATGTGGAGGGACTGGCGGTCATTTATTTCCTGGGGTAGCTGTAGCTCAGGAGCTGAAGAGTCGTGGGCATGAGGTGAAGCTGCTGATCTCGCAGAAGAAGGTGGATGCAACGGCGAGTGAGAAGTATAAGAATTTGGATTTTGATACGGTGCCGGCTGTGGCTAAGCCGAAGACGTTTTCGCTGAAGATGATCCCGTTTCTGTGGAAGCTGTGGAAGACGGTGGGTCAGTGCAAGCGGATGCATAAGGAATTTGGCACTGATGCGGTGATCGGGATGGGTGGATTTACTTCACTAGCTCCGGTGCTGGCTGGTCATAGGGTGGGAGCGAAGGCTTATGTGCATGATAGTAATGCGCTTCCTGGTAAGGCGAATAGGATGACGGCTAGGTGGTGTGATAAGGTTTTCATAGGTTTCGAGGCGGCGCGGCAACATTTCCCAAATAGTGAGGTGGAGCTGACTGGCACGCCTGTGCGAGATGAGATACGTAGCCTGCCTGATAGGGTGGAGGCGGCAAAGAAGCTTGGTTTGGATCCGGATATGCAGACGGTGTTGGTGATGGGTGGAAGTCAGGGTGCGCGGAGGCTGAATAGTCTGATCGTGGGTGCGTCCAAGGCGATGCCTGCGGTGCAGTTTCTACAGATCACGGGGAGTGGAGATTTTGAGCGGGTGGGTGATGAGCTGGGTGATAAGAGGGCGAAGAGCCATAAGTTATTGGCATTTTGTGATGACATGGCGGCTGCTTATGCGGTGAGTGATGTGGCGGTGATGCGCTCTGGTGCATCGAGTCTAACAGAGCTTTCGTATGTGGGGATGCCGAGTATTTTAATACCGTATCCGACTGCGGCTGATGATCACCAGACGCTGAATGCGGAGGTGTTTGAGAAGGTGGGTGCGGCTCTTTTAAGGAAAGAATCTGAGATGGATGCCGGCACACTTGTGGCAGATCTAACAGCGGTGCTGGGTGATGATGAGCAATTGGTCAATATGGCATCTGCGGCGGCGGGGCTGGCGGTGAAGGATGCTGCGGAGAGGATATGTAAGGCCGTGGAAGGTAAATAATTTATAGAAAGTAAGAAGATGGAAATTAAGGAGCTAACCCAAAGACTGACGAATAGAACCGAACCGCTAAGAGTGCATCTTATTGGTGTGGCAGGGTCTGGTATGAGTGGTTTGGCACTACTCCTTATAGGGATGGGTCACCGGGTGAGTGGGTGTGACATGGTGACGAGTAAGGAGACCGAGCGGATGCAGGGTGTGGGTCTGAATTTCAGTAGTCCGCATAATGAGGAGAGTATCGCGGATGCGGATGTGGTGGTTTATAGCTCAGCGATCCGTGATGAAAATGTGGCGCTTGCGGGTGCACGGGAACGTGGGATCCATTGTATTCTCAGGGCGGAATGTTTAGCGGCTATTTTGGGAACTAAAAAGGGGATCGTGATCAGTGGGACGCATGGTAAGACGACTACGTCTGCGATGAGTGCGCATTTACTTCGCCGTGGTGCGGTGAATCCGAGTCACTATGTGGGTGCGGAAATACCTGTCTTAGGTGCGAATGCACACTGGGAGGAAGATGGTGAGGTGATGGTGGCTGAGGGTGATGAGAGTGATGGGACACTTGCGTTGTATTGTCCGCAGCATACGGTTGTGCTGAACATGGAGGAGGAACATTTAGATTTTTATAGTGGGTTGGATCATATTAAGCAGGTGTTTAATCAGCTGTTAGATCAAACTGCGGGAAAGGTTATTTACTGTGGGGAATGTCCAAATGCGACGAGTGTCTGCTCGGTGCGTGAGGGTAGTATTTCTTATGGCTGGAGTGATGCTGATTTTACCGCTACTGATGTGCATGAGACGGGCGGGACTGTGGCATTTGATGTTTCGTTTCAGGGGAAAGTGTTAGGGCGTGTGGAGTTAGGTATTCCTGGTTTGCATAATGCTCTGAATGCTCTGGCTGCTTTGGCCGTGGCGCATGTTTCAGGTGTGCCGTTTAATGATTGCGCGCGTGCTCTGTCTACTTTTGCGGGTGCGAGGCGGAGGTTTGAAACGAAGTATTTTTCTGAGAAAGTTCGTATTATCGATGACTATGGACACCATCCTACTGAGGTGGCTGCTACGCTGCAGACGGCGAAGTCACTGAACTCCAAGAGGGTTTTGGTGGTATTTCAGCCGCATAGGTTTAGTAGGACGCAGAAGCTGGCGAGTGATTTTGGGAAGGTGCTACAGGCTGCCGATAAGGTTTTTGTTACTGATATTTATCCAGCGAGTGAGCTGCCGATAGATGGGGTGACCGCGCAGACGATTGTGGATGCGATGAAGCTTCATGGGGAGACGAAGGCTGAGGTAGTTGGTTCTGTAGGGGCTGCGCATTATGCTGTGGGGAATGCTCTACGTGAGGGTGATCTGCTCATTACTTTGGGTGCTGGAAATGTTCATGAGATAGGAACTAAGATAGCGCGGGATGCTCAGGTTCTAGAGGAAGTTTTAGGAATGGCTAGGGACGCAGGAGATGCTGAGGCTAGTGGGGAGCTCTATGAGCCGATGCGTAAACATTCTACGATGCTGGTGGGTGGTCCAGCTCAGTTCTGGCTGGAACCTAGGACGAATGAAGGATTTGCAAAAATGGTGAAATACTGTCGTGATCGAGGTATTCCTGTGCGTGTGGTGGGACGAGGTTCTAATCTTTTAGTAAGGCAAGGTGGGATACCTGGGGTGGTGATTCATCCTAACAAAGGTGTCTTCGGAGAAGTCTCTGCTGATGGAGAAATCCTTACCTCTGGTGCAGGTGTTAGATTTAAAAAGCTGGCAAGTGTGGCGCAGGCAAATGGTCTAACAGATTTCGAGTGGATGGAAGGAATTCCTGGAAATGTGGGTGGTGGTCTACGGATGAATGCTGGCGCGATGGGGACAGAAAGTTTTGACCAGGTAGTGGATGTAACTTTCCTCGATGAGGACGGCGTGATCCGCACGCGGTCTTGTGAGGAGATAGAGCATGAGTATAGAAATGTGCCTTCATTGAGGAGGAATTTTGCGCTTAGTGCGCGCTTTAAGGGGACGCCTGGATCCGCTGAGGAGATCCAAGCGAAGATGGATGAGTCAACTAGTAAGCGTAAGTCATCACAGCCGAGGGCTGCAAGCGCTGGTTGTATCTTCAAAAATCCAGTGGAGATGCCTGCAGGAATGTTGGTGGATACTTTGGGCTTAAAAGACACGAGTGTTGGAAAAGCTAGGGTCTCTCTGGAGCATGGTAACTTTATAGTGAATGACGGGAAGGCTACGGCTGATGAGGTCTTGGGTCTGATCGCTAAAATCAGAAAAAAAGCACGTGAGGAGAAGGGGATAGAACTAGATACTGAGGTGCAGATCATAGGTGAAGACGAGCCATTATTTTAATAGGGAAAACAGAAAAGAAGATGGAAAATAATTTGAAAATAGCGGTCGCAATGGGAGGCCCAGGATCTGAGCATGATGTGTCTATGGCGTCAGGTAAAGCAGTGCTAGGTGCTCTAGTAGATGCTGGTTATAATGTAGAGGGACTCATCGTGGATGATCATGCTATTGTTGCGCCAGATGATGTGGATGTGGTGTTTAATACCATTCATGGAACCTTCGGCGAAGATGGGGACTTGCAGAAATTGTTAGATGAACAAGGTGTTGCTTACACTGGTGCAGGGGCGATAAGTAGTGAACTAGCATTTGATAAAATACTGAGTAAGAAAAAATTTATTGAAGCAGGAGTGCCGACTCCTGCGAGTGAGATGGTGGACTGCACGGATGGTTTACAGATGCCGGTAATGGATCTGCCTTATGTGATCAAGCCACCACGTGAAGGATCTAGTGTGGGTGTGCATATTTGCAGGACTCCTGATGAAGCTAAGTCTGCGATGGAGGACGCGATGAAGTTCAGTAACGATGTTTTAGTAGAGCAATTTGTGGAAGGTAAGGAACTCACAGTGGGTGTAATCGATGGCGAGGTTTTGCCTGTGGTGCACATTGCGCCACGTAGTGGGTTCTATGATATGAGCAATAAATACCCGTGGATGACTGGTGATGGTGGGACAGATTATTATTGTCCTGCAGATCTGAGCCCGGAGGTGACTAAGAGTGTTCAAGATGCGGCTCTGGCTGCGCATCAGTCGTTGGGGATAGAGGTCTATTCTAGAGTAGATGTTCTGTTAGATGCAGATGAAAATCCGTATGTGTTAGAGGCGAATACTATTCCTGGGATGACCGAGAGTAGCTTGCTGCCGAAGTCAGCAGAGGTTGCTGGGTATAAATTTGCGGATCTGTGTATGAAGATTATTGATATTTCGATGAATACTCCTAGAGGGTGAGAACGGAAGGGACTAAATTTATGTTTAAGAGGAAAACCAGTAAGCTAAAACAAAATAAGCGCACGAGACATGATCGTGAGCTTGTGCTAAATGTGACGTCCCCGCGCATTGTTTTCTTCCAGACTCTGAAGGCCATGCGCGGCATGATGAAGACTGCTGTGATTTTACTGGTAGTTGGAAGTGCATGTTGGTTTGGATATAAACAGATCACTGATCATTTTGATAATAACGGTGAGTTTGCGATCAAGCATTCACCGGTGAAAAACTTTGAAGGTAATCCAACTGTGGTGTTACCGAGACATAGGGTGCTGGAGATAGCTGGTGTGGATTTAGCAGGAACTATCTTTAGTGTGGATCTTGATGAAGCTAAGCGCCGGTTGTTAGAAAGGCCAGAGATCCAGGATGTGAAGGTGAAGCGAACTTTGCCTAACACTATTAATATCCAGATAGAGGAGCGTATTCCTGTAGCATGGCTATCGTGTCGCGAACTAGGTCTAGCGGGGCGTAGCCCGCATAAAGGAATCTTGTTAGATTCTACAGGGGTAAGTTTTCACTGTGAAAAAGGGTTTTGGGAAGTAGCTAAAAACTTACCTGTGATTCAAATATCATCGAGCTTGTTGGATGAATTCCCAATAGGTAAGAAGATGCGGAATGATGATGCCGAACGTGCTCTTAGTCTTGTGCTGAAGCTTAGAGAAATGAAGCAACAACCATGGGAGATAGATCGAGTAAAGGTGGAAAATTTCTACACACTACACGTGATCAGTAAGGATGGGGTGATCGCGGTATTTGGGATGCATGATCATGGCCGGCAGTTGTATCAGCTCATTCTAGCGAGACAGCACGCGCTATCAAATGACAAGGAATTAGCATGGATCGACCTCCGACCAAAGATGAATATACCTATGCATTATAAGGGTGGGGGCGCGGTCTTACCTCTTAGCTTTACACCGAAAAGTGAGGCTGATGACGGGCTGGATCCGTCTACCAGAAGTATATTAAACTCAAACTAACTTGAACTATAGTAAGTAACTAAATCTGATGGCTAAATCAACAATACACGTAGGGCTAGAGATAGGCACCAGCAAAACCTGCATGGTAGTGGGGGAAGTGAAAGCGGATGGTTCTGTGAAGATCTTAGGAGTGGGTGAGACTAAAAGTGTGGGGGTGAGAAAGGGAGAAATTTCAGATTTCCACCAGGTCCGCACCTGTGTCCGTGAAGCTCTGTTAGAGGCGGAGGATGTCTGTGATGTAGAGATCACGAGCATTATTTTGTCTGTGACTGGCTCGCATATTAAAGGTGTCAATAACCGAGGGACCTTCCGTCTGCCAGACGATGAGGGTGAGGTTGAGGAGTCGCACATTTTAGAAGCGGACGAGATCGCGCAAGATATCGCTATGCCGAGTGATAATGTTTATCTTCTGAATGTTATACGACATTACTGGTTAGATGCTCAGCAGCATATCACTAAGCCGCTAGGTCTCATGGGCAAAACTCTGGAAGCTGACTATCATATCATTCATGGTGCCAAGTTAAGGATTCAGAATAGTCTGAAATGTGTGAGAGAAATCCCGCTGGATGTGGATGCGGTAGTCTTTGCGCCTATAGCATCGGCACAGATTGCGCTGAACCGTGAGCGGAAAGATGAGGGAGCCCTAGTTATCGATATTGGTGGAGGAACTACCGATTATGTTCTCTATCTCAATGGCGCTGTGGAAGCTTCTGGATGTATTCCGGTGGGAGGAGATCACATCAGTAATGATATTCATCTCGTGACGCATATTCCTCTATCGAAAGCTGAGCAGGTTAAAAAAACTGAAGGTGATGCTTCTGGAGATCCTGCTAAATCTGTAGGTTTTGTTACGATAGAAGATGAAAAAGGGTTCCCTGATATTGAGCTCAAACGTCAGCTTCTTAATGATATTATTCGTGGTAGAATGTTGGAAACACTCGATCTAGTAAAAGAAAAGCTTCCTGAAGGTTCTCTTAAAAATGTAGGTACTGGAGTGTTTCTGACTGGTGGAACGAGCCTGATGCGTGGCATGGGTGAGCTTACTAATGAAGTTTTTGGTCTGCCAGTATATCGCCCTGAGCAGCCAGAGGTTAGTGGTGTTCAAGCCTACTTCCGTGATCCTCAGTACTCGACTGCAGTGGGTCTTATCCGCTATGCGCAAATCATTGAGGAAGAAAAAAATGAGCATAAGTCTAAGAGTGGCTTAATTAATAAACTCTCTAAGTTCCTGCCATTCGGCTCGCATTAATTAAAACAATGAAATCAAAAATTTATGTGCACAAATATTTGATGCACAGCCGGCGAGGTCTTAATAGTAGGTCTCATCTCACGGAGCATGAAGGAGCTCTCATTCGAATTGAGAAAGATGGGGTGTCTGGTTATGGTTGCTTGCATCCTTGGGTTGAATTAGGGGACTTGAATTTAGATGGGTTGTTAAAACAGCTCAAAGACGGAAGGATATCTCGCCAGCTAAAGCGAGCGTTGGAGTGTGTTGATATAGATAGAGAAGCAAGACAGGCTGGAATTAGTTTATTCGATGGGCTAGAAGTACCTAAGAGTCATGGTACGATAGTAGGAGGTGTAGACAGAGTAGGGCTAGCTGCGGCAGCTGGGTTTGATACGGTGAAGCTGAAGATGGGGCGTGATGAAGTTGCGAATTTAAACTTGCTTAGAGAAGTGTATGAAGCATTTCCAGAGCTTAAGATTCGGCTGGATTTCAATGGCATTTCTACCGCGGGTGCAATAGATTACCTTCTTCGTGAATGTGGCGAGGATCTAAGACGACAGATCGATTTTATAGAAGATCCATTTCCTTTGGGTGATTCCGGCTGGGATACTTTGAGGAATAAGTACGCAGTGAAATTCGCAGTGGATAGGGGAGTCTCCAAAGCTGTAGGCGAATTTGATGTCTCAGTTGTAAAGCCAGCGATGAATAAGATACAAAAGGTCTGTGATGCTGCGCAGATGGCGGGAAGAGATGTAGTGGTTACAAGCTACATGGACCATCCAGTGGGGCAATGTTATGCTGCTTACTGTGCAGGAAAGATGAATGAAGGGTATCCGGGGCTTATCAATAAACGTTGTGGTCTCATGACGCATAGTCTCTACGAACCGACAGAATTCACCGAGAGATTAGGTGAAACTAATCCTGTTTGGAATAGTATGAGTAATGAGACGGGTTTAGGGTTCGGTAATCTTTTAGATGGAATAGATTGGCGAAAGATTAAAACTACATGATTACTTAACGAATTACAAATACGTCGGAATATAAGTTGATCGAAGAACTTCTGTTTTTAGTGTATAAAAATGAGCGATAGATGAAGTTTGTTGCCGAAGGAATCAGAAAATGTAAGAAGAAGGCTATGTAGTTTAGCGAAGGTGAAATCAAATACAGCGATTTCATCGACATTATTGATGTGAATCCTAGTCCAGTCTCGGACTGGTATAAACGCTGAGATAGAAAAGTGAATAAATGGCTACTAGAAATATAGTTTATAAAAAAGATCCAATACAACCTTGGTTTAAGGTTCTCGAAGGAATGGGAGAGTTTACGAAGATCCGTTACGGCAGGGTTAGCTCGCATCGCTCAAGTGAACATCAAGAGCCTACATGGATCTATCGTGATCATCAATTCTTCGATGGTGTTGGAGGTTTCGTTGACGTTCTCAGAGAGTTGGGCGTACCTTATAGTTCTGCTGATATTCCATCCTCTGTTCATGATTTTAAAAGCTCATGGTGGCCTTTCGTTAGAGGGCTTCCTAGGTTAATTTTTGCTAAGCGCAAAAGGTTAGATTTTCTTCCGTCAATACTGAGTAGTAATCAAAACCCAGTCCATTCTTCCGCTATAGCTGAAGCGCCAGAAGCAGTAGCGTGGCATGCATTTTCTGAGCTTGAAACCGATGACATAATAAAACAAAGTAAACTGTTAGGAGTAACAGTGAACACATTACTGCTACATACTTTAGATCAAACGATAAGAGAATCACTAGAGGGGAAACATAGCGTAACGACTTGGATGCTACCAATCAACTTAAGAGGGTCAGTTAGCATGCAAAAAGAAACGATGAATCATTCATCATGTATAAACATCAAGCTTGGTTCTGGAAATACTTTTGATGATACCCATAAGACAATTTATTCAGCTTTTGAGAAGAGGCAGCATTGGCAGAACTGGAAGGGATACATAGCTGGTAAATGGATAACTGAAAAACAAAAAAGAAAACTGCTCATGGAGGACAAAGCTATGTCACAGTGGAATTTAGGATGTTTTTCTAATTTAGGTGTTTGGGATAGTGAAAAAAACCTTGATACGGTAGATACTTGGTATTTTGCGCCGCCTGTCATTGAATGCCAGCGCATAGGAGTCGGGTGTATTACATTTCAAAATAAGCTTAGTTTAACAATACAATTACACCCGTTACTAAGGATGAATGCTGAATTAGCCCAAGCATGGATTTCAGATTGGGTGAAAATAATTCAAATTAATATTTCTAAATGAAACCTAATACTATATATAATAATTTTTAATATCACACAGAATATAAAATAACAATCCATGAAAAAACAGGTCCTCATATCGTCATGTTTGCTTGCCTTATCTAACCTGACTTATGCTGTTGGCTTCAGGCTTCCTAATCAGGATCCTGACGGTATAGCTCGAGGAAATGCGTTTGTAGCAACAGCAGACAATCCTTCGGCTATCTACTATAATCCAGCCGGAATTACGCAGTTAGAAGGTAGAAACTTGAGTTTAGGGTTCTATAATATTACGACTGATGTCGATTATTCTGGTGCTCTTGGAAGAGCTGAAACTAAGCATACGGTACAAGTTGTCCCTCAGCTACATTTTGTCTATTCACCACAGGGCTCTCCTTGGTCATATGGCCTGGGAGTTTATGCTCCCTACGGACTAGGTATTGACTACGGTGATGACAATCCGTTTAACACTTTGGCTCAAGAAGGGTCACTAGCTTATGTTAGTTTAGCACCCACTATTGCGTATCAATTTTCTGATTCTTTATCTGTTGGAGGAAGTGCGACTATTAATTATTCCAATATTGAATTTCACAGGGCTTTAACTAGTGTCACAGATCGTTTCAGCTTTGAGGGAAATGACATGGACGCAGGTATTAATTTTGGACTATTATGGCAGCCTCATACTCAATGGTCATTTGGTCTTAATTATAAATTAGAAACTGAAATGAATTACGATGGGCATTCCAGGGCCACAGCAGATTTTAGTCCAGACACAACTTGGCGAGACACCTCCGCGTCACTAGTTTTTCCACAAAATATTGATTTAGGAGTATCATATAGGCCTAATAAAGATTGGAATATTGAGTTTAATGTTGATTGGACAGACTGGGATGCGGTGAATGTAACAACTCTATCAGGTACCGCTTTAGGGCATGTAGATTTTCCATTTAATTATGAGTCTAGTTTAATGTTTGAATTTGGAGTGACACGCTATTTATCTAATGGTTACTATGCAAGTGCTGGTTATATTTACAGTGAGAACTCAGTTCCTGATACTACCTTTTCTCCGCTGAACCCGGATGCAAATCTTCATTTGATAAGTGTGGGAATAGGACGGAAGACAGATACTGTAAGCTGGGCTCTGGGCTATCATTTTGCTTATAATTCAGGCAGAGATATTTCAGGTAATACTGCGGTTTCACTTGCGGGCCAAACTGCAGACGGTAACTACCATATTTTAAATCACGCCTTAAACTTCTCTGTAAACTATATGTTTTAAAGTTAGCTTCATTTGCCAATCAATTAAAGAGACTAAATGTTGCAATAGGATGGACTCTACTTAAAGTCTCGTCCAGAACATATCGTTGTCAGCCAATGATCTAGCTAATGCTTCCCATGCAGGTTCTTCAGAACCAATTAATCGATCAGGGTCAAATGATAGTCTTAGCCTAACCAAGGCCTTGCCTGTTTCAGGGAAGACATCAAATCTAGCACCGAAGTGGGCTAATTTGAAAAGTGAACCTACGAAGCTGATTACTCCATCAATTGTAATATTGATATCAGAAGACTGCCTTAAATGTTTGAGATGTTTAGAGATCAGGCGCGAAGGTAGACGGAGTTCCAGGCCGCTTCGTCTAATTTCCATCGTACACTCACCTGCGTCTACTAGCATTAGTTCTAGGCTTTTGAATAATGGGTTAATTAAGTCGATAATTCTTTCTTCAGTTCCAGGCCAGGATAATTCTTCGCCACCTCCTCGGAGGAGCATAAATTTTTGCTTAGACAGATACTTTTCTAGCATGCTATTTACGTTAACCGATCCATCAGTGAGCCTTTCGCCTCCTGTAAGGTCTTCTGGAAATGCTTTAGATACTATTTTAAGAAAGTTTAGATGCTGTTTGTAGATATTATTCCATGATGTTGCTACAGGAGCTGCATCGGAAATTGTTTCTTCTAAATTACCGATATCAGCCAATTGAGCGATTACGCCTAGTCCTTCGTCCAGGTTTTGCATATCTTGAGCACTGAAAACAGTCATACTAGCCAATGACAAAAGTCTGTCTGATCCAGCTAACCCTTGAAGGCTCGAAAGCTTATGCTGTAGAAGACTATCTCTTTCTCTTACTAATTCATATAATTCTACAGCCCTTCTTAAAGTGATTTCTAGGTCAGCGATTTCCCATGGTTTCGTAATATATCGATAGATTCCACCTTTGTTTACAGAGTCAATAGCTGCATCCATATCAGCATAGGCAGTAGATAGAATCCGAACTGTTGAAGGTTTGATCGCAGCCACTTTTTCTAAGAACTGTGAACCTGTCTCTTTTGGCATACGCTGGTCGGTGATAACTACTCCTATTTTATCCTGATGCTCTTCAAACACCTCTAAAGCGTGCACACCATCATCTGCTGTAAGTATCGTAAATTCTTTTTTAAAGAGGCGGGCAAAATATTTCCTCGTTTTCTCTTCATCATCTACAAATAGGATGCATGGCTTGTCTTCGGTTAACATAAATAATTAGCTTTATAGGGTTTTAAAATTCCGACAGTATCTAATCATCTTTCAAACTCGCTGGCAAACGAATATAGAAAGAAGTGTACTCACCCTTCTCTGATTTACATGAAATCTCCCCTCGATGCCTCGAAATTATTTTCTGAGATATGCTTAACCCTAGACCCATGCCTTCTCCAATGTCACGTTTTGTGAAAAATGGATCAAAAACCTTATCTAAATCATGATCATCAATTCCTGTGCCGTTATCAGTGATTACAATCAATATGTCATCTTCTTCTGTTTGAGTCATCTGGACTGTTAATAGACCTTCTCGATCTAATCCTGCTGTCGCTAAGCTGCCATTTATGAGTATGTTTGATAGCACTTGGCTAAGCTGTAACTCATTTCCAAAAATCATTAGATTATTTTGGATGTCGACTTCAATTTTGGTATCATCAAGTTTATTTCCAGAAAGTCTGTATGCAGTGTCATACACTTTATTTGCTGTGATCTCAGTAAAAGTTGAACAGTTATCACCGTAGGTTAGCCCTCTAAGATCTGAGATGATTCTAATCACTCTACCCAAGCCCTCTGTAGCGTCATCTACAGTTTCTTTAAAGTCTGCTTTTTCATCGTCTGTTATATCATCTTCAAATGTTTTCAAAGTATGCAGAGCAGTATTTACATAATTCAAGGGATTGTTGACTTCATGAACAATACCTGCGCTCATCACAGCCAAGGAAGAGACTTTTTCTGCTTGTATTACAGCTGCTTCTTGCTCTTTGATTTTTTCCAGAGCCTTCTCGAGTCGCATGTTATTTTTTTTCAGCTCAACTTCAAAAAGATGATTCATAATCAAGTTGTCGACTCGTGTATGAAGTTCCGCAGTTGAGAAAGGTTTGCTTAAGAAATCGTTGACTCCTAGATTCAATGCTTCGAGTTTGTTCATATCGTCCGCTTTGGCTGTGACTAGAATAATAGGTATTCTCTCCGTGCTAGGATGAGATCTGAGTAAACTTGTTACTTCTAGTCCATCCTTTCGAGGCATTTCCAAGTCTAAGACAATAAGGCTAGGTAGATACTGCTTGGCTTTTTCCCATCCTTCTTCCCCATCTTCAGCAGTTAAGATCTCATATTCATTTAGCTCTCCTCCTATAAATGAACGCATATCAGGTTCATCGTCAATGATAAGGACAGATTTTTTTTTCGATGTAGTAGAGCTGCTGTCATAAAAATCAATTGTAGGTGAGGGCTCTATGGTGCGGCTTTGTTTACGGTTCTCTAACCGGGCCTGCATATTTAACTCTTCAACTATATCTATTGTAGCATCATCATCATCAATGGTTTCTTGCTTGTGACAGAATTTGACTGGTATATATAGATTAAATGTAGTGCCTTGATCACTCTTAGAGTTAAGCTTAATTGTCCCTTCCATTGCATCTATTAGATTTTTAACTAAAGCAAGACCCAGCCCAGCTCCTCCATGCTTTCTCTTGGCTGACATATCTGCTTGCCAAAAACGCTCAAAAACCATTGGGACCTCTTCGTTGCTCATTCCTTCGCCGTTATCTTGTATTTCTAGAAATATTCCACTATGATTGTAATTTAAAGTGAAGTTAATTTCTCCACCAGGAGGAGTGAATTTTACGGCATTCATCAGTAAGTTCAGAATGACTTTTTCCATTGATCTACGATCCACCCATGCCTTGAGTTCGAAACAACCGATAAAATTAACTTTAATTCGTTTCTTCTGCGCTACTAATTCCACGCTCTTTACTAATTCTTCACAGAAATGATTCACATCTGTGGCTGATTTTTTTGTGGTAAGCTCAGACATGTCCATTTTAACTAAGTCTAGAACCTCATTGATTAGTCTGAGAAGTCGTAGACCATTTGATCTCATAAGTCTTATACACTCATCAGATTTTGCGTCATTCCATTTGGCTGCCGTTTGCTTTAGAGTCTCGATAGGTCCCATTATAAGAGTCAGAGGAGTGCGTAGCTCATGACTAATATTAGCAAAAAATCCAGTTTTGATTCGGTCTAGCTCGATCATCTTAAGGTTTTGCTTCTCAAGTTTTTCTAATAGAATAAACTCTTTAAGCCTGAGTTGCTCGTTAAATAAAACACCACAAGAAACAAATACTGCAGTGACCGCGATATAGAATAAATGCACGAGTCCGTCAGCATTGGAAAAGTCTTCTACTGCTAGCAATATTAGGTAAAGGATGACACAGGAAGTGGAATTGATGAGACTATCCCAGAATCGCCATCTTAGAAGCATGGAGGCACCAACTAAGACTAGAATCAGTCCTCCATAATAAATCGAATTTCCTCCATTCACTAAAAACATCATATAAATTACACAGGCACTTGGAAATAAAGCCGCGCAATGAGCTCCAAATGTGTGGATTATAGGTCTCTCATTATAGCGCACTATCAGCCATGTTATAACTAACCCTAGTCCAGTTACTAATCTTAAGAGAAAAAAGGGGATTACCTGATCAGGGTAAACCCACAAATCTAGGATGACTCCTAGCACAGTAAATACTAAGGACAATGCGATCGTCGTCTGGCAACTAGATTTTCTGGTCGCTTGTTCAGATAATTCAAATCGTTCTCGTAGTGCGTTATCTGCTGATCTATATTTAAAATTTCTCATTGTTTATTTATCTCTAAAAAGAGATTTACACCCGTCTCATCTGCCTTGAGTTCGTGTGTTACTCCCATGGAATTAGGAATAAGATCTAGCATAGCATCACTGTCACGGTAGATTAAATTCCATTCTAACACTAATTCCATCCATCCTATACAAGGGTTGGTATCAGAGACATTTGTGACTATTACTTTTCCGCCGGGAGCCAGAAGCTTGTAAAACAGGCTAACTAGCCTCTTACAAACTCTCTGAGATAAATAATCAAATAATCCAGCACAGTAGACGATGTCAAAAGATTCCCACTCCATGTCAATGTCGCCAGTATTTGATTGTTTTAATAGTTGATTCACTGACCGTTCTAAGTAGGTGAGTTCTACAGATCTTTGGTGATTAGCTTTTAGGTTAGAGATTATCCCACTAGTAAATTGAAGAGTTTCAAGGTTGAAATCTAACAATGTGAAGTCTGCATAATTACACTCTGCGTCTTGCTCTACAAATTGTTGAATTTCTTTTGCAGGACCACACCCTAGATTTAAAATCTTAGTCCTTTTTCCTGTCTTATTATTTTTTCTAACTTCCTTTCTGAGAGTTTTTTGTAGAAAGTTTACTCTGTTTCTATGGGCTATTACCGGAGGCGTTTCAAGAAAAGCATGATTAAGTAACTTAGCAAACATGTTACTACCCTCGAAACTATCTCTCATCATCATCGCGACCATTTCATAATCACCAGCATAGCCTAATGGTTTTTGGAAGGTTCTGAAGGTAAAAGGGGCGCAGAGGATGAGGGGATGTAAATGTCTTCGGATGTAATATTTATAAGAGTTTAGTTCTGCTGAATCTATCGTTTTTGAGATTCGTTCTAGTATAGTCATATAAGGCAGAAACTCAGTCGCGAATTGATCTTTAATAGTTGTTAATATCTCACGTTCTTCAACATCTCGTTTGCCCTCGCTGAGGGACTTAACGCTTAGCTCTATTTCATTCACCCAGCGTTCTATTCCCATTAGAATGCTCTGCATATCAGCTACAGTAAGCTTAAATTCGTCAGATAATTGATGGATTTCCTTCCAATATTCGAGATATTGAGAAAATTTATCACCTAAGTTCTTATTCCCATCTTCACGCCTTCCATTTAAATCTACATCATACCATGTCCCGCTCAGCGAAACCTCGCAGACTACTAAGACTCCTGTATTCACAAGACCAGAAACAACTGCCTCACCCTCATAGATAAGTCTTCCTTGTGTTTTCACCTGAAAATCCTGAAGAACCTCAGACAGTTGCATAATACTGTAAGGGTTATAGACTTCAAATGATGCTGAGTATCTGCTCAAGTTTAATAAGCTAGCTTGGATAACTTCACCATGTGAATTGTGGCAACTAATTGTCTTTTCTTGATTATTTGAAAATTTCATTTTTTGACTTTACAGAACTAATGGTTATTTCACCATAAGTTAGCTTGTATCATCATCGTATACGATACAATATATAGTTAATTAGAGTTTCTTCATGAAGATGAATCATCTAGAGTTAATAGCAGTTAATTTATCAAAATATATTTAATATCATGGCAAGTAGAAAGCATAAAATCCTCAGAAGAGGTAACAGGATCTTATTTGATGATAGTATCGATATACTACAACTTGCAGAGAAATACAGGTTTTGCGTTAAATCTGTATCTAAAGAGATTGGGCTTACTACGATTCAGTTTGAGGCGTTACTGATGAAATCCCTAGAGATTAATCCCAAAGAGTTGTTTTGCAGGCACCGTGCTATTATGGCTAGGCGTCTAATTATGGAGGGAAAACAGAGAAAAACGATTATAGATCTTTTAGGTTTCAAGTATGATAGCCATTTTTGTTACGAAATTAAGAGGCATTATGGACTTTCACCTAATCAGTTAGCTAATCAATTGGCCATCTCTCAAGATTAGCTTAGGCAACCTAAATTTGTAGAACTGAGGTTTTTCTAGTTTCGTCTAGGTGGTTAAAAGGAGTTATCAATTTTCGAATGCACGCTAAACGAGGTAATTTATTTTTTATAATTGATTGTCAACAGAAGGTTGTCTAGAGATATTAGTATACTCATGCTAAAGAAAGTTATAAATTATTCTCTTTTTGGTCCTATTCTAGAGGATCTTATTAACTATAACGTGAAGGGTTGGAATAGAGAAGGTAGCCTTCCTGTTGATCCATTACTCATATTTAAGGCATTAATTATTTAGTTCTATCACGTGCTGAGCGACGAAGTTGCTGATGCTCAAATTGGAGATCGTATCAGTTTTCAGAGCTTTTTAGATCTCCAGGTAGGCGATGGTATTTTAGGGGGTAATACGATTTGGGGCTTCAATTTTAGTTGGCATAGTCTGCCCATCTTAAGCGGGTTAGGTTTTCATTTCTGATGGTGACTTGCAATACTTGGTGATGGTTAAAGGTTATCATAACAATCCTTTGAGTGAGTAGAATGAAGTTTCTAACGAAAGGTTAGCCAGCTAAGGGTGAGAGGTAGTAAACTATCTCTGACAAAATGATATACATGAGTTCGGATCTCTACCATAGAATAGGAATAAAACGAGCTAAGCAACACAACGTCTTTTGTGAATTAACCTACAACATGGATAGCAGCGCCTCTTTAGTTTACTAGACCTTTTGAAAGGAGGGAGCCCGTAAATATAGTCAAATAACATGAAAAAAGACTATAGCGGTCATCAAAAATCGAAATGAATTCTTCAGTCTGGATGTGAATTGAGCTTTTCACTGTTTTTTCTCTTAGGTTGGTGAAAATTTGAAGAGCTAGTGAAGTATGCGACTGGAGGGAGCTTGTCTTACTGATGAATAATGAAGTCTAAAGCATTGGAATATTAATCTCTACTATAGACCGTTATATTTCATAACGGGGATACGACTAAATTATATAAAATAAACATTTGTATCAAAAAATAACTTGAGTGATGGCATTTACTATAATATATAAAGGGAGTTATGGCAAAAAAAACAGAAGAATCCGCAAGAGGTAAGCGATATAGTTCCGCAGAACGAGTTAAAATCTTAACTTTTGTAGATAAATACAACGCAACAAATGGAAGGGGTGGGGCCGCGGCTGCATCAAGGAAGTATGACGTTTCTCAGCTTACTATTGGTAACTGGCTCAGAGCAGCCGGATCTCCGTCACCTAAGCGAAAGAAAAGTAACGTTGATATATACCAAGCCTTAAAGCGTCTAAGTGAGCTTCACAAGCTAATGGCTAAAACTGAAGAAGAGCTAGACAAACAGCGTAAAGAATATGCTGGACTTAAGATGGCCCTATAAAGCTACCTCCAAAACTAATAAATAAGAAACAACACACAGTAAAAATTAACTTAAAAGGTTTATTGGCTACTCAATTTTGAGTAGCCAATATTGCTTTCTGATGTAGGCCTAAAGATAGCGGCTTAAAAAAAATGAAGATATTAATAATTAAATTATTACGCGTCTATCATTGTTTTAAGATCAACTAAAACAAAATACACAATTATTAGGCTACTCTCCAGCTGAATCCGAAGTTTCCTTGATGTCAGTCAAGGCTGCGATGAAGTCACCGAGAATATCAGCAGGTACCATAATGGTATCACGGTTACCACTCACGTCTTCTGTGATTTTCACTACCTTGCCACGGGCATTTTGCTTGAGGTCTAGAAAAAATATTTTCCTGTCAGCTAGAATTTTTTCAGTATGCAATAGGTCATTATTATCCATCTTTTCTCCTTCTTTTAAATGATTGTATTTATCATGCTTACCATAAGCTCGATTTATGAACGATACTGAAGAATTCTCTAACGAGGTCAATGAAATATGAGAATTTTATGAAAATTTTGTTACCCATCAAATGTCTTTTCATCCTGAGAGGAATGCATAAACTTAACTCCAGATGAAACTCACATTTTTAGGAACTAGCACATCAGTAGGTATCCCGGTAATAGGGTGTAGCTGTCATGTCTGTGTCTCGGTGGATCCGAGGCATATACGTATGAGGTCATCTGTTCATATAGAGACGCTCACCCATTCTTTGTTGGTGGATTCTGGTCCAGATCTCAGGCAGCAGGCATTAAGGCATTCGCTTACTAAGGTGGATGCGGTACTCTATACTCACCATCATTTAGATCATATTGCTGGCTTTGATGAACTACGGGCCTTTTGCTGGCATAGAGAAGACCCGCTGCCTCTATACTCGACGCCTGCCTGTCTAGATGAGTTGAAGCGGATTTTTGACTGGGCTTTTTCAGAAGGGAATACTTATAAGGGTTATATTCGTCCGCTGGCCGTTCCTATTACAGAAAGCTTTATGCTTAGTGACCTCAAAATCACGCCGATCCCGGTAGAACATGGTTCGGTAGAAACGATTGGGTATAGATTCGATGATAGTGAGTTATCTATCGCTTACATCCCGGATGCTAAATCCTTGAAGCCAGGCTCGGCGGCTCTTTTAGAAAACTTAGACCATCTAATTATCGACTGTCTGAGAGAAAAGCCGCACCCCACTCACATGTCACTGGCTGAATCCTTAGAGATCATTTCTACTGTGGAGCCTAAACAAGGCTGGCTCACTCATATAGCTCATGAGATGGATATAACAAAAGTGGAATCAACGCTTCCTCCGAATGTGAAGTTTGCTTATGATACACTCACACTCCCTATAAAACCATAAACAGACCTATGAAATATATAACAATTTTTGTGCTCCTATTATCAACACTGCTCTCCTCAGCTGCAAAGCCGAGTATCCCCAGAGATGCAGTGGCTATTCTTTATAATTCTGAAATGCCTGAATCTAAAGAGCTAGCAGAATATTATGCCCGTCAGAGAGAAATACCTGTTGAGAACCTGATAGGGATTCCTGTGTCTAAGAAAGGTAAGATCAGCCGTAAAGAATACCAAAAGACAATAGAGGCTCCTCTGAGAAAACATTTTACCGATAAAGGCTGGTGGAATCTCCAGTTCACGAATGAAGGAGTGCAACTAGCTGCCAAAAATAAAATACAAGTTCTGGTGACCATGTATGGAGTTCCTTATGGCGTTGAAAATGACAAGGCTCTTAAGCTTCCTAATGGGCAAAAAATGAACAACTTTACAAAGTTTAACTGCGCCTCGGTAGATAGTGAACTGGCTGTGCTTTCAATTCATGGTGTTCCTATTTATCAACCAATGGGGAATAAGTATTTTAAAAAGAATAGCTCTTTCAGTGAGTCAAATAATCCCTTTTATATGCTCGTGGGTAGGATAGATGCAGCTAGTCTGGCTATTTGCAAACGCATGATAGATGATGCCATCGAGACAGAGAAAACAGGACTCTGGGGGATGGCGTATCTTGATCTGGCTAAGAAAGGTGCAGGCTATAAAATGGGTGATGACTGGATTACTGAAATCGAAAATAAAAACTGGAAGCTAGGCATTCCTACGACAATAGATAAAAATAAAGACACCTATCTTACGAATTATCCGATGAAGGAAACGGCTATGTATTTTGGTTGGTATAAAACGCAAGTAAATGGACCGTTTATTAATCCTGAATTCAAGTTCAAGAAAGGGGCTGTTGCTGTGCACTTGCATTCGTTTAGTGCTTCAAATTTGCGAAACGTGCAAGCTAACTGGGTGGGGCCACTGATCAATAAAGGTGCGGCTGCAACCGTTGGGAATGTTTATGAGCCGTATTTACAAGGCACTCATCATTTCAATATTTTACATGACCGGTTGATACAGGGTTATACATTGATCGAGTCAGCTTACATGGCAGTTCCTTTGCTCTCATGGCAGAATGTTGTCATAGGCGATCCTCTTTATCAGCCATACAAGCATCTAGGTGGGACTGGAGAAGAAGCGGATGATGATCTATTTTACCGCGCAGTAAATGTGGCATTTAAGGCCTGGGGAGAAGATGCTTCTACGCTAGTTAGAAAGTTACGCTCAGCGGCTCACAAGAAGAGTGATGGTCGGTATTTTGAGGTGGTTGGGCTTTTCCGCCGACATCAAGGGAAATTTAAAGAAGCTAGTATGTTCTTTAACTCGGCTCAGAGGATGTATTTGTTAGATTTTGATAAGGCTCGTAATGTCATGCACACTATCGATATGCTTATAGAAAGTGGGCAGAAAGCGCAAGCTATCATCGCTTGTAAGGCATTTCTTGTAAAAATAAAGGACACACCTGAGGCGAAGACTGTGCAGGCTAGGTTGAATATATTGAGCCCGCCACCACCACCACCAGCTCAACCGAATAAGAAAATTCCTGAAGATGCTAAGAGTAAGATTAAGAAATGATGGAGCTGACGTATTCATCGCTGTTGGATTATGTCAGGCCTCTAGATCTGCTCTGCGAAAAACCACAGCCTGAAATCCTGTTACCCGATGAATTGGAGTTGCAGGCGATTTGGTTTAATGGACAATTTGGTAGAGACTTCACTACGCTTTGTGGGAAGAAGGTTCACATCAAACAATTTGGATTTTGGAATCGCTCAGCAGGACCAGACTTCCTTCACGCTGCCATCAGTCTAGATGGAGTTACTCATGCTGGTCCGTTAGAAATAGACACACGGCCATCAGACTGGGAGCATCATGGGCATGACATAAATCCTGCATTCAATGAGACAATCCTTCATGTGGTTTTCGAACCTTCACCAACAGAGCATTTCACTAGAACAGAAGACCACCGCGAGGTTCCTAAAGTGGTGGTTCCGTTGGCTGTAATTCAGGCCGCACTTCAAGCTCCGCTCAGTGCATCTGCTCCGCTACATATGGGCCGATGCCATAAGCCGCTGGCGTATACTTCCGTGAGCAGGGTTAATGATCTGTTAGAGCAAGCGGCCAGACACAGATGCCAAGTGAAGGCTAAGCGCCTGCTCGCTATTCGTGAGAGCCATGGTAAAGATCAGTCCCTCTGGGTGGCGCTCGCCGAGACTCTTGGCTACCGTCCCAATCGTTTGCCGATGACGCTCCTCGCTCAGCGCCTTCCTATCCATGAACTAAAATCCTATGGAGATAGGATTCCCGCGCTCATTTTCGGGACAGCGGGATTTCTCCATCCTGATATACACAAGAAAGCACCCGAGGACTCCCAGCAATGGTTAGAGCGACTCTGGGAAACATGGTGGCAAGACCGCACTAAATATCAGCTTGATGCTGGTAGAGAAATTGAATGGGTGCTGTATGGGAACCGTCCGATCAATCATCCTCAGAGAAGGCTAGCAACACTAGCCGTTATCGCTCAGCATTGGCCTACATTTCGTAAACTTACCACCCAGCCTAAGGCTTTAATAGATTGGCTAGGTTCTCTGATTGATCCATTTTGGTCATCGCACTACACACTCGTTTCGAAGGTTTCTGCGAAGAGATTATCACTCATCGGGAAAGACAGGATTTCTGATCTCATCATCAATCATCTGCTCCCGCTAGAAATAGCCGATGGAGACATAACAGCTTGGTCAGTTTATCAAACTTTCCCAGCGCCTGCGATCAATGAGAAGGTCAGGCGTGCTCATTATCGTTTATTTGGAAATAGAGAAGATGCACAAGTGTTCCTTAAAAAATCTTGGCATCACCAAGCACTTTTACAAATTTACCAAGACTTCTGCTTAGCGGATACAAGTGACTGCGAGGGCTGCCCGTTTCCCGAGCAGCTCTCACATTTTTGATTGATCAAATTACTCAGACTTACCATCAAGCATGCGCTTAATGTTCAGTGGATTGCTGTCCTGAAGTTCTACAGGTAAGTTTTGCTGTGGGAAATTCTGGTAACTTACTGCTCTGGTGTAGCGGAAGATAGCCATGGTTCCAACTGATGTGGAACGTCCATCCGAAGTGGATGGGAACGGTCCGCCGTGCACCATAGAGCTGCATACTTCGACACCAGTTGGGAACTGGTTGAAAATAACGCGACCTGACTTACGGTCGAAGACTTCGATCAGATCAGAAATATCATCATCAGCGGTAGCATGGATGGATGTGGTGAGCTGACCCTCGATAGATTCCGCAAGAGCAATAAGCTCTTCCTGATCTTGGAAGGTTACCAGCAGTGTTGCAGGGCCGAACATTTCCTCAGAAAGCGCTTTGTTGTTCACGAACTCTGATGCTGTGGTACGGAAAACTGACGGAGCTCCGGCTCCAAAGTCATCCGTGGAGACGTCGAGGAGAGTTTCGACATTTGGCTGTGATTGAATGGTTGAAGTGGCTTCGCAATATGCCTTGCAGATTCCAGGAGTGAGCATGGTAGCACCTGCTACTTCTGAAGTGAGAGCTACGAATTTTTCAGTGAACTTCTCAGCGCCTTCAGCTGGAATAAAGAACACGCCAGGGTTAGTACAGAACTGACCTACGCCCATGATGAGTGATCCAGAAGCTGCTGTAGCGAGTGCTTCTGCTTCGCTATCGACTGCTAGTGTGCTTGGGAAGATTGCTACAGGGTTGATCGCACTCATTTCTGCATAAACAGGGATAGGCTCAGGTCTTGCTGCAGCTAGATCCATTAGCGCTCTGCCACCACCGTATGAACCTGTGAATCCTATAGCCTTAATCTCGGGAGCAGTTACGACAGTCTTGCCAACTGTGCGTCCACCTCCATAAAGAAGGGAGAATACTCCCTCAGGCATTCCTGTTGACTGTGCTGCAGACTGAATAGCCGTTGCAACTATTTCTGCTAATCCAGGGTGAGCTGAGTGAGCCACTACGACTACTGGGCAACCAGCCGCGAGAGCAGATGCTGTGTCACCGCCTGCTACTGAGAATGCGAGTGGGAAATTAGATGCGCAGAAGACGCCTACTGGCCCTAGTCCCGTTAGCATTGAGCGGAGATCTACTTTCGGGATCGGAGCGCGATCAGGATCTGCAACCTCGATACGTGCATCAACCCATGAGCCTTCTTCTACTAGGTTAGCGAACAATCTGAGTTGGCCCATTGTGCGGCCAGACTCACCACGCATGCGTCCTTCAGGGAGACCTGTTTCTAGCGGTCCACGTGCGGCGATTTCATCGACCACTGCCTCGATGTTATCTGCGATGGCGCGGAGGAATACTGCCTTTTCAGCACCAGACTTCTGACGATACACATCAAATGCCTGCTCAGCGAGTTCTAGTGCGTGACGCACTTCTTCGTCAATGGTGGTGATAGTATCTGGAGCGAGTTTTTCTCCTGTAGCTGGATTAATAGCTGATCCGCAGACTTGAGTTCCTGCGCCACGAGAGTTTCCTATGAATGATTTACCTGTAAGCATGTGAGAGCTTTAGTCTGGAAATGCAGGCGCGTCAAGAGGGAAGCTAGAGCTTTATTCTATAAGGTTTTTAGATACTTAGGGGGGTAGATTAGAGATTTTCTCAATTTTTTTATAATTTTCTCTAAGAAAAGAGTGGGTAAAGCGTTTTAGCTAGTGAATAGTCCAAGCAACAAGCCATGGGCGCATAATGGGCAAAGACAAATTAAAGATGATATCCACCGCAGATGACCTAGTAGAGTATGCTTTAGCAGAGTATGAATCTCCGCTTATAGGTTACGCTATGAGTATTTTGAAAGATCTGGGACGCGCTAGAGATGTCGTTCAGGATACTTTTATCCGGCTCTATAAGCAAGACGTAGAGAAGGTCAAAAAAGGTCTTAAGACATGGCTTTACACAGTATGCAGGAACCGAGCTCTTGACGTTCTCCGCAAGGAAAAACGCATGGTTGTCGTGGATGATGAGATGTTTAGCTACACCGCATCGACTGATCCTTCACCAGACACTGTGGCAGACCAAAGCGAACGAATGAGCCAACTCATGGGTTATTTAAATACATTATCAGAGAATCAGAAAGAAGTCATTCTGCTGAAATTCCAGCAGGGGATGAGCTATGAAGAGATAAGCAAAGCTACAGGGCTGACCACTGGAAACGTGGGATTCCTACTACATAACGGGTTGAAAAAGCTCAGAGAAATCTTACCCCAAGATTTGATCTAACATAAAATTTAAAGTAATAAGAAAATGAAAACTAAACTCACAGACAACGACCCGAGGCTGACTTCGTATGCACTCGGCGAGCTACCTAGAGAAGAGGCGGATGAAATAGCTCGGATACTAGATGCTCCGCTAAACGGTCCGTTGAAACGCCAGGTCGAAGGGATAGACGAGCTCGGTGTCATGCTGACTCAGAACCTCGAGGTTGGTAAATCTGAAGACTTACATTTTAAATTAAGCCCCAGCCAGAGAGATGCTATTTTCCGCTCAGCTAAGGCACCTACTGTAAACGATGTTAGCTCAAGCAATCAGTCTACATGGTTGCGTCCTATGTTAGTAACTCTTGGCGCGGCAGCGGTAGTGACGATATCATTTATGGTGTTGAATAATGTAGATAGTGGTCAGAAGCAAAAACCCGTTATGGCAGAGGTAAGTTTTTCTAATCTTTCCGATGAGATACTCAGTGCTCCCATCCAGCCAAGTAACGCTGAGTGGGGCGGAGCGACTGTGGTTAGTGGTCAAGGCGTCCAGGGTAGTGGATTAAATCACGACCTAGGATCACATGGAGTTTCCATAGGTGATGCCCCTGAGAAGTTGTTAGAGCTTGTTGAGAATGGCTGGGTAAATCGAGCTGACAAGGCTATCAATAGAATGCCTCTCGCATCTGGTAAGGCCAGTTGGAATTGGGTGAAAAATAGTATTAGTGTCAATGGAGTGTTACCAAACAAGAATGCAGTCAGGGTAGAAGAAATCCTTAATGCATTCAATTACGATGCCCCGTCTGATCTTGAGCAAACATTCACCACATCTGGTGTAGAGCTAGTGCAGTGCCCGTGGAATACTGATCGCATGATCGCAGTAATTCTCGTGAAGAACAAGCACACCGATAGCGCTCAGGTTGAAGCTGCTGTTACTTTTGGTGAATCAGTGGAGAGGTATAGATTAATTGGATACGCTAAGGCGGAATCGATGGAGAAAAATATCATCGCTCCTACTACAATTACCATGGGAGTTGGAGACAGCCATCTAGTCATGTATGAGATAGATACGACGGCAGATATAGAAGACGCTGCTGATGTTCTCTCACTAAACATTCACACATCAAGTATGCTCGAAGATGATGAGGAGATGATTAATGATGATCAGACGCTTAAGGTTCAGTTCAGTGATCGCGCTTGGACTAAGGCTGGGCGAGATGTGCAGTTTGCTCTTATCCTCGCTAGCTGGAGTCAGATCATCTCAGAAAGAAATCATGATGCAGCGATGGACAAAGCTGGCGTATTAGAAATGATTAATCATTTTGAAACAGCTCATTCTCTAACAGATAAGCAGATAGAGGCGATGATGTTGATTAAAACATCTCTGACCTTGGTCTCTTCAACAGCTAAAGGGGAGTGAGCCGGTAATAGATGAGATTGATGATTTTATATTATAGTTGGATTATCACAGGTTAGATCACGATATTGATTTTTCCAATAAAAAGGTATATGCCTTTATTCACACTACACGACAAAAATTCAAGCTATTTGAGGGTGTGAGTTCACTTCGGATATGTATGAATTCGACTGAGTCAA
>JAVCKV010240178.1:0-15622 GCA_032274145.1 Herpochondria borealis | reverse complement strand
ATTCTCTCTTTCTTTACTAAGAAAGCTAAAACCTGGAAATGGGAGGCAGGTTCAATCTTATCAGCTGTAATTTCATCGATTTTAGTTCCAACCTGAATATCACCAGTTCTGTCTCGATTAAATTGGTACCAAGGAGCTGACTCCGTTGGCCCTGCACCGAAAGGTAAAACAGCATTTTCGTCAGAACTAGTCATCGCTTCTCCAGCAGCAGTTAAAGCATCTGCATAATATTTACCTGGATCTTCATACTTATGGCCCGAGTGATGAATGACTTGAGCAGCACATCAATTTTACGAGCTGCGCATCAATTTTAGAAAATTGATGAGACAAAAATGAATGTCATTATGTATAAAACATGATGCTTTCAATTTGTTTGCAGAAATCAAGTTACTCCAGACCATTTCTCTATTCAATGAAAAGTCCATGTCAAGAACGGCACCAACGGTTCCTTTAGTTTCAGTCTTCAAATATTTTCTTTTGGTAGTCTTGTTCTATTTCTATTGATAAAGTTAGATCATGAACTATGTAAAATTTGAAAGTAATCACAAATAATCCCTAGTTTGTCAATCAAATACTTACATGTGAAAGTTGAGTTGTCATTTCTTCTCTAAGTACTGAGAAATCGAAAATTTCACAGATTGGACTTGTTGAGAAACCAATGATATGTCTAGAATCTTCACCATAATATTTGATGGTTTGAAGGCTAGAACTACATCCCATTCTCTTTCTCAAACAAGTGTAGTTGACATCACTCTTTTCTTGCTTGTACCAGAGTTTGAGACTGTTTTCAAGACCAGATCCTGAAAGGAATAGATCTCCATCCTCAAAATCGAGGAATTGCAAGAAATTAATTTTCTGGGTGTGGACATGTCAATTTCGTGAACTTGCGCCAGCCCAGTAATACCTGGTCTCACGTTAAAAATCCCTCTAAGGGCTCGCTCTTTCTTAAGTTCAAGTTGATTCGGTAAACCCGGTCTCGGGCCTACTAAGCTCATATCACCCCTTAGAACGTTAAAGAGCTGGGGAAGTTCATCGAGCTTTGTTTTTCGTAAAATCCTACCTAACGTTGTTATAGATGCTTTTTCTGCCAGATGAGTTCCTGTCGATGGTGTGTCAGTTTTCATGGTCCTAAATTTTATAACCTTAAATACCTTTTTCTTTAAGCCGAGGCGTTCTTGTATAAAGATCGGTGAGCCGGTATCAAACATTCCAGCAATAAATATAATAACCATATAAAAGAGAATCTTTGCAGTAACAACAAGTGGACTAAATACAGCAATAAGTAAACCGAGGCCCACGAAGTTAAAGCTAGGAGATGCAATGATTGTATTGATAGCTACAATAGGAGAGATACCTCCTGCTATGAGCGATTTTCAAATGGGAGTAGCACAATTAGCACACAGACCAAGTCCAGCTCCTTGAACATATCCTGTAAGTGAAAGGATATATTTATTTTTTGGAAGGTTTTTTGCGTTCACATACTTCATAAGTGTCATGACACCAATACCAAAAAGAATACCAAATGTCATTCCTTTCCAGTTGGTATATCACCAGTTTACAAAAGATATAATTACCTCAGCAACAAAGGGTTCACCAAGCGTATGAGGAATAAGCGTACTAAATGAGAGTGTATCACCAAACTGAGTCTCGAGTCCAGCTTCACTTCGATTAAAGAGACCAGGATAACGAGACTGTGTCCAAAAGTAGAGCGTGATACCTATGAGATAGAGAGCAGAAAATATAATTCCCCTCTTTTGTTTTTTCTTTATTTTCATCTTGATGACATAAATATATTATAAGACAAGTATATCGTATAATATATTTTCTACGCTGTCAACAAAAGGCTATTCTATAAATCCCTTTGTCTGGGCTTCAACAAGTTTTTTGAATTTTCCAGAATCTTTCATAAGCTCATCATAACTTCCTGATTCAACTATTTTTCAAGTGTCAAAGACGAAGATTCTGTCTGCCTTCATAATGGTCGAAAGTCTGTGGGCTATAATAAATGTTGTTCTGTTTTCCATAAGTTCATCAAATGATGCTTGGAGGTATTTCTCAGTCTCAGCATCAAGCGCTGATGTTGCTTCGTCCAAAATAAGTATCGGAGCATCCTTGAGAAACGCCCGCGCTATAGCGAGACGTTGTTTTTCTCCCCCTGAGAGTTTTACTCAGCGTTCTCAGACTAGTGTATCAAGTCCATCACTCAGACGAGCAATAAAGTCACCTGCGTGAGCTTTCTCTATAATCTTTTCAAGATCTTCTCGGCTCGTATCGAGTTTATCAAGAATGATGTTATTCTCTATAGTTGTATTAAAAAGTGAGTTATCCTGAAACACTACTCAGATATTTTTCCTGAGCGAATCTTGCGTAACCTGAGATATATCCACTCCATCAATCTTGACTCTTCCCTTTTGTGGCTCAAAGAATCTGAGTAAAATATTTGTCATAGTTGTCTTCCCTGAACCTGTATGCCCCACAAAAGCGACCTTTTCTCCTGCTATAATATCTATATTAATATCTTCTAACACTGTACGTTTCCCATCATATGAAAACTCAAGATTTTCAAATGTAACATTTCACTGAACTTTACTCAAATCTCACGCACCTTTTTTATCTTGAACTTCTATGCTAGTATCAACAATATCAAAATAGTCTCGTATCCCTGCAAGTCTCCAGAAGAGTCCCTCAAGTACCCAAGTCATATCTTCTATAGATGAAAGAAATATAGATGAAAAGCTCAAAAACATTACTATTTCTCCTATTGTTACTTCACCCTCAAGAAATAAATAACTCCCAAAGAAAATAATCCCTATAGAAATAATAATCTTAAGTATCGAAAATATACTAATAATAGATCCCCACCAATAGAGTATTGGAAGCTGTCTTTCCAACCTTGTGTCTGTCCTTTCTTTCAACTGTTCAGATTTTAATGGAGAAAGACTGAAACTTTTAATGATTTGTATGTTTGAAAAAGTGTCCCCATAATGTGCTGACATTCACGAATATATATCTTCTATAGCTCATTGTTTTTGAAAAGTTTTCGTAGCTAAAAAAGCAGTAATCAAAGAAGAAATAAAACCAGTAATAATGAGGAATAACCCCAATTTAACATTAAAGTATAAAACAAGAGGAATAAGAGTTAGAATAATAACAATATTTGGAAGTGCTCTGCGGAAAAAGTTGAGTTGTACTTCAAATATTCCATCCACTCCTTTTGTTATCTTTTTTACTAGTTCTCCCGAATTTGAATTCATATGAAATCTCATAGAGAGATTCAAGGCGTGTGAGAAAAATGAGAACACATTTCTGTTTACATTAAAGTGAGCCATCCGATCGGAAAATGTAGAAACAAAAAGTCTAATAAGAATAGTAATAACTCAAACGCAAATCCAGAGAATAAGAGTTGAATACAAAACTGTAAAATCGTTAGTTTCTTCGTTTCAGAACGAAATAAGAATATCTATAACTTCCTTGAAGAAGATAGGTTCTAGAAGCGTAAGACCTGCAAATATAAAATTAGAAACGATGAGTCAACTTACTAGTTTTTTCTGATGTAATAAGAGTCATAAGACCCTGAATATAATTTTGAACATAATTTATTTTAAATGTAATGTATAATATTTACCTTTCTTCATGAACAGAGAAAAGTCTGTAGTAGATAATGAGAGGAATAACAAGTACTATTTGCGCGAGTAGTAATGTATATATAACTCAAATTGTATCAGCTGCGAATCACAGTATAAGAAATATTATCGCAAGCAAGAAAGTTCAAAAAAGTGCATTAAGAGAACCCATAGTCGCTCTTTTATCTGAAGAAAATTCACTCTGCATAAGTGTTTGAACTGATGTAGTTTTTATGCCATAATTTAAAGTCGATATAGAAAGAAGTATCGGAGAAAAAATATTTCCCAATAATATAGCTGCCACAACAAAAATACTTTCCAGAGAACTAAATATGTATAGTGACCTAAGCTCACCATATTTTTTTATAATGTATCATGAAAAATAAAACCCTATAAATCAAAACGCGTGGAGTAGAAACCTATATACACCTACTACAGACGTTGACCAAAGAGTTGCTATAAAAGCTGGTGTAAAGTTGAATAGAGCTTCTGACACTGCATAATCAAGGGATGAAGCAAAACTCACTTTTTTAAGCTTAGAATTTCAAAAAAACACTTTTATAACTTCTTTGGTATATATAAAGATATTATTATTTACTTTTTTTGAATGTATTTTTGGTTCCGTAATCATAAAACTTACTACTATACATCCTAAAAGTGGCAAAGTTGTAATCCAAAATAAAATTGAAAGAGAGTAATACCAAGCTAGAATACTTCATAACAATGCTGTTGTTCATAATGCTAATTCTTTAAGACTCTCTGTCTTTCATAATACTTCTGCATAGTCCTCTTTTCTTCAAAGTTCGTTAAGTGATTCATACAGAAGTGCCTGATTATTTCCACTGAAAAAAGTTCTTGCAAGGCCGTGAAATATTGCTCCGAAAAGCAAAACTGCATATGATGAAGCTATTGCGTATAAAAATACTGAAAAAAATGCAAGAATTGATCAAATAATTAAAGTTTTTTTTCTTCATAAAAAGTCTGAAAAAATACCCAATGGAAGCTCTCCTAATGCTTGAGTAAACATAATAACAGAGAATAAAGACATTCACAGAGTAAATGATCCTGTAATATCTGTAAAGTACACTATAGTAATAGGAAGATAAAATCGGGAATCTTCTAGAAAAGTAAAAATTTTTAAAAGAATAATATTTCTTTGTATTTTCCTCATAATATTTTTAAATTAAAAAAGCTTTCTTCTATAACGAAGAAAGCTTTCAAAATCTAGATATTAATATTACTTATACTTTGAGTAATCAAACATCTTCATTTCTCCGTCTATTCTTCGTATGATGTCTAAGAGTACTGAAACAATAATGATAAGTCCAGCACCAGATATAATAAGATCAACCGTTTGCCCTAAGAACTTTCCTAGTAGATATGGAAGTATTGCTATAAACGCGAGGAAAGATCAACCAAAGAGATTTAGGTGGTTTGATACTTTTTGCAGGTAAGCAGCTGTATCCTCTCCCGGTCTTATACCTGGTATATACCCTCCTCTTTTTTGAATATTCTCAGCTATATCTTCTGTATTAAATGTAATAGAAATATAGAAGAAAGAAAAAGCGAGAACTAAAGCAAAATAGATTCCTATAAATGCCCAAGAAGGATTTTGAAGAGAGAAATACTGTACTAAGAATTCACCTACTTTCGATGCATTTTCACCATTAGAGTTTGCCAATATTTGACCTAATATAGCAGGAAAAGTTACAATAGATACTGCAAAGATAATTGGTATCATACCTGCTTGGTTTACTTTGATAGGGAAAAATGACTTCTCTTCTCCTCCTGTCTTTGCATATATTATAGGTATTCGTCTGTGACCTTCTGTAAACTTTATTATTATATAAATAATAATAAGAGTAGCTATGAGTAGTCCTGCAAAGAGAGCATACTGAGATCATGCAAAGAATCACATAATAATACCTGGAGTAGTAGAAAGCACCCCTGCCATAATGATTATAGAGATACCATTTGAGATACCATATTCTGTCATTACTTCACCAAGCCACATGAGGAATATAGTACCAGCAGTTGCTATCATCATAGCCGTAAGTACTACTGATACGTTAGTAATATCAATAATAGTTCCTCCAGCTAATGAGTTAATAAGAACGATCATTCAATAACTCTGTAGAAATGCAATTGGTAGAGTAAGCCATCTTGTAATTCTTGTCATTTTTCTTTGTCATTGCTCTCCTTGCTTTTGTAGTTCTCCCAACTGAGGAATAATTACTCCCATAAGTTGGATAATAATCACCGCATTGATATATGGAGAAAGCCCCATTAATATGATAGAGAAGTTTTGAAGCCCCCCTCACATAAGTGCTGAGAAGAATGATAAACCTCTTTGTCCTTCTATAATAGCACCCAAACCATCAGTATTAACTCCTGGAATAGGTATTACAGACAAAAACTTATAAACAAGAACCAATAGCAATGTAGCTATGATTTTTTTTCTAAGGTCACGTATAGAAATAATAGATCGAAAAGTATCAAGTATCATATGACAAATTATTAATAAATCTTGTGTAATTATACACTAAAAAGGAAAAAATCCAAGCAAAGCTTGGATTGTCAGAAACTTATTCTGAAATAAGTTTTAGAGTTCAACCTGCTTTTTCAATAGCACTTTTTGCTGACTCAGATGCTTTATCTACATGTATTGAAATCTTTGAAGTTAATTCTCATTTTCCAAGAAGTTTAATAGGAAGAGTTTTTCTTGTAATAACTCAAGCTTCCATAAGAGTTACTTTTGAAATCTCTTTTGCTCACTTAGCAATGGCAAATTCAATATCTGAAAGGTTTATAACACTATATTCTGTTTTGAATCTAGCATTTGAAAATCCCTTAAGTTTTGGCATTCTTCGGAAAAGAGGTGTTTGACCACCTTCAAACCAATCTGGTACACCTCATCCTGAGCGACAATTTTGTCCATTCATTCCTCTTCCACAGAATGTTCCTTTTCATGAAGCATTTCCTCTCCCTACTCTTTTAGATTTTTTTCTTGAACCAGTAGTTGGTGATAGTGTGTTTGTAGTAAGCATAATTTTATAGTTTTATTCTTATTTAAATGACGCGAGCGCCTTAAGTGTTGCTTTTGCGTTATTGAGAAGGTTTGAAGAACCGTATCTTTTAGCAAGAATATCTTTATATCCAGCTACTGCTAATACCTTTCTTGCTGATCCACCAGCTATAAGTCCTGTACCTTTAGAAGCTGGGTGTAGCATAATTTTTGCAGCTTTAAATTTTGCAGTAACATTATAAGGAACACTTCCTTCATCGATAGATACAACAATAAGTTTTTTCTTTGCATCAGCAATAGCTTTTGCTATTGCATCTACAACTTCCCAACTTTTTCCTGTTCCTAAACCTACCTTCCCTTTCCCATCTCAGATAACCATTACAGCTCTAAAACGAAGTTGACGACCACCAGCAGTAACGCGGGTAACTCTATCAATTGAAAGAAGTTCTTCTTTAAATTCTTTCTTAGGTTTAAATGTATCTCTTCTTCCTCTTCGAGGACTTCTTTTTTCTTCTGCTGCCATGCTAGTAAGATAAATAGTAATAATTAAAACTGTAATCCACCTTCTCTTGCTCCATCTGCAAGAGCTTTCACTCTCCCATGATATGCAAATCATCCTCTATCAAACACGATAGTTGAGATCTTGAGACTTTTTGCTGCTTTTGCTATTTCCGCGCCAACATTACTTGCTTTTTCCACTTTTGTTCCTTTCTCTGTTTTGAGATCACTTGCAGAAACAAGAGTTTTACCATTGGCGTCATCTATAATTTGAGCATAGATATGAGTTGCACTTTTAAATACAGAAAGTCTTGGTTTCATAGCTGTTCCTGAGATCTGAGATCTCACTCTTGCCTTTCTTTGGAGTCTGTTAGCTTGTTTTTTTAACATAATATGAATATTATTATAAATCTAGTATATCTATTACTTAGAACCTGTTTTACCTGCTTTTCTTCTAATATGTTCTCATACATATTTAATTCATTTCCCTTTATATGGTTCAGGTTTTTTCTTTGCCTTCACTTTTGATGCAAATTGACCAACTCTTTGTTTATCAATTCCCGAAACATGAATTACATTTTTCATTTTTTCATCTGCAGTAATGGAAATCCCATCAGGAACTTGCATCTCTACCTTATGAGAAAAACCGATGGAAAGAATTAGTTTTTGTCCTTGTACTTCGAATTTATAACCAACACCATTTATTTCAAGTGATTTCTTATATCCTTCACACACACCTTCTATCATATTAAATATAACAGATCTTGTTGTACCCCACAGAGCCTTGGCATCATCATTATTTGGAGTTACCACGATATTAGACTCTTGTTGCTCTACAGATACTTTTTCAGAAAAAGTAAATGATAAACTTCATTTAGGTCATTTTATATCAATAGTGTTCTTATTTATTTTCACTTCTACATTACTTGGAACAGCAACAGGAAGTTTTCAGATTCTAGACATATTTAGATACTTATAAATAAATTACGATTATTGCACTTTGCAATATCTGCATTTTGCTTGCTACTAATATACTTCACACAAAAGCTCACCACCTACGTTAAGACTTCTTGCTTCGTATCATGTTACAACTCCTTTTGGCGTTGATACAATATATATTCCTTTTCCATTTCTAGATTTACGAATATCTTTACTTCCAAGATAAATTCTTTGTCCAGGACGTGAAATTCTTTTAAAAAATGGTATTACTAAAGTTTTTCGCACGTTATTTAAAACAATTCGAATATCTTTTTTGTTTGCATCTAAAGAAACTTCTTCAAAATCTTGTATGTATTTGTTCTTCTTTAAAATCCTGAGTATATCAGCTTTGAGTTTTGAATATGGAACATTTACTTCTAGCTTTCGAGCTAGGTATGCATTTCGTATTCGTGTGAGTAAATCTCAGATTGGATCCATGATCATAGTTCCTACGTTATAAAACTAAATAAATATTCTTTCTACCAACTTGCTTTTCGTACTCCTGGAAGTTCACCTGCATTCGCTTTTTCTCTAAAACATATTCTGCAAATATCGTAGTTTCCAAGATATCCTCGGGTTCTTCAGCAAACACTACAACAATTAAATACTTTTGTAGATTCTTTTGGTTTTCTTCCATCAGCAATTGCTCTCAGGAACTTTGCCTTCAATCTTTTAGATTTTGCTATGACTGCTTTTCTTGCCACGTGAGTGTAATTAAAAAAATATAATTATTTCGTAAATGGAAATCCCATTTGGTTTAAAAGTGCTCTCCCTGAGTCTTTATCTTTTGCTGTTGTTTTCACAGTTATTTGTATACCATGATTTTTTACAACATCATTTTGAGGAACTTCTGGAAAAATAGTATGTTCTTTTATTCCAAAATTATAATTCCCTTCTGTATCAAAAGATTTTCCTGATATACCTCTAAAGTCTCTTACTCTTGGAAGAACTATATCTACTAATTTTTCAAGGAAAGCATACATATTATCTCCTCTTAGAGTTACAGTAAGACCTACTGGCATTCAAGCTCTAAGTTTAAAGTTAGATATCGCTTTTCTAGCATGTACTACTACAGGAGATTGTCCTGATATCAACGCTAGGTGATCTCTAAGTACAGAGTAATCCTTATTCCCATTACGTATATATGTTCCTATTCCCATGTTAAGAACCACTTTTTCTACCTTAGGAACTTCCATTATGTTAGAAACACCAAGCTCTTTTAAAAGTGCCGGTATCATTTCTTTTTTATATTTTTCTTGGAGATTCATCTTCACTTAGAAAATTATTTAATAATACAATCTTTTGGATCTTTTTTATTCATTTTCGCTGCCATCTTAGAGTAACGAAACTTCTTTGTAACTCACTTCTCAGTTACGAACACATGCCCTAACCTTGTTGGTTTTTGTGTCATTGGACACTCAAGCATTACGTTCGATACATCTATAGGTTTCTCCATTTTGAAGATTTGTCCTGCTTGCGTTCCTTGCTTCTTTACATGTTTTGTAACAACATTTATTCCTTCCACAAGTACTTTGTTTGTTACTGGAAATACCTTTAGAACTTTTGCTGTCTTTCCTTTGTTCTCTCTTTTTCAAGAAATAACTATAACACTATCTCATTTTCTAATTTTCATACTACTTCTTATATTGAATTATAAAACTTCAGGAGCAAGTGATACTATTTTATTATACCCTTTGAGCTTCAACTCTCTTGCAACAGGTCCAAATATACGAGTTCCTTTTGGATTTCCATCATCACCTATAATAACACAAGCATTATCATCGAAACGTATGTAACTACCATCTTTTCTTCGAACCTCTTTTGAAGTTCTTACAACTACAGCCTTTACTACTTTCTTTTTCTTTATAGATCCATCAGGGCTTGCTTTTTTTACTGAGCAAACAATAACATCACCTATACTTGCATACCTCCTATGTGACCCACCTAAAACCTTAATACATAAGACTTCTTTTGCTCATGAGTTATCAGTTACGATGAGACGCGTTTCAGTTTGTATCATAATCTATTTCTTTATCGTATTGAAAATATTATTTTGTAACTACGGTCCATCTCTTGAGCTTAGACATAGGTCTAATTTCAGATATCATTACCTCATCACCTTCTTTACATGTATTGCTCTCATCATGAGCATAAAACTTACTTGTCACTTTATATTCTTTATGGTATTTTGGATGACTTCTTCTTGAATCCACAGAAACAATAATAGTCTTATCCATTTTTACACTTGTAACAATTCCTGTTATAGTTCTCATAGTAATCTAAATTATTTTACAGTAGTAATACGCGACTTCACACTTGCTATATATCTTCGAAGTGCTTTTACTAAGTGCGTTTGCTTTAGTTCTCCCATCGCTAGTTTCATTTTCAGAACGTAGAGATTTTTTTCCGCACTCTTTACCTCTTCAGTAAGTTTCTCCTTATTCATTTTTGCAAGTGAATCAGAATCTTTTATTTTTAAGTCTTTTATATCTTTCATATTCCTAATATTAATCAACTACTATCTTCGTTTTGACCGGTAGCTTGTAAGAAGCTAGCGTAAAAGCTTCCCTAGCAACTTCTGGAGATACACCTGTCATTTCGAACAGGATCCTCCCAGGTTTCACTGGAGCTCTATACATTTCAACGGATCATTTACCTCAACCCATAGGAACTTCGAGTGGTTTTGCTGTATAAGCTTTATCTGGAAACACTCGTATCCAAATCTTACCTCCTCTTTTTACATAACGAACCATAGCTCTACGAGCAGATTCTATCTGTCTTGAAGTTATAAAACCTCGAGTTGTTGCTTTAATTGCGTATTCACCAAATGCAATATGAGATCATCTTGTAGCAGAGCCCTTGAGGCGACCTCTCATGGTTTTTCTATATTTGGTTTTTTTTGGTTGTAACATTGTAAGCGAAATAAGTATATAAATATTTTCTAAGAGTCAACTTTTTTATTCTTCTTGTATACATCACCTTTATAGATCCATACCTTAAGTCCTATAGTTCCATAAATTGTTTCTGCTCTTGCTGTTGTATAATCTATATTTGCCCTCATTGTTTGAGTTGGAATATTTCCCTCTTTGAAAGTTTCTTTTCTAGCTATTTCAGCACCATTCAATCTTCCTCATACTTTCACTTTTATTCACCCTGCTCATTTCTCCATTGCTTTTTGAAGAGCTTGTTTAATAGCTCTCTTATATGGCATTCTCTTCTCAATCTGATTAGCTATACTAAAAGCTACAATCTTTGCATTAAGATCAGGTGCTTTTATTTCTTTTACATTTATAACAAATACTCTTCCGAATTTATTTTGAAGCTTTGTTTTAATATTTTCAACATTCTCTCCTGTTTTACCAAGAATAAGAGAAGCCTTAGCAGTAAAAATATCAATAACAACATTTTCTTGAGTTGTAGATATAAGAACATCTCCTACCGGTATACCCATAAGTTCTTTTTCAAGGATTTGTCTTACAGAAACATCAAAACCAAGAGAGTTCTTATAATTTTTCTTATCTCCATACCATGAAGATTTCCAATTAAGGATATATGGTATTCTAAATGCTATTGGGTGAACTTTATGTCACATAGGTCTAGTATTATAGTGTATAAAATCTTTATAGAGGTCTAGAGTGATCCGGATAACTCTCAGCTATAAGTATGCTTTTTATTACTTAACCTGTAGTTCTAACCTTATATTAGAAGTTCTCTTAAGTATCGGGTGCATTCTCCCCCTAGAAACGGGACGTCCTCTTTTATATACAATACCTTTTGTAATAACAAGAGTTTCCAATTTTAAATCATCTTTATTTTGGTTGTCATTATGAACTGCATTAGATACAGCTGATGCCACTACCTTATAAAGAAGATCTGCTCATTTCTTTGGCGCAAACTTTAAAAAGCTTAGAGCCTCAGTTGCGTTCATACCTCGAACCACCTCTGCTATAACTCTGAGTTTTTTTGGAGAAATACGTATATTTTTTGCGTTAGCTTTCATTATCTTATAGTAAAGAGAAAAATAATTATTTTCTGTTTCCAGAATGTCATCTAAATGTTCGTGTTAGAGCAAATTCTCCAACCTTATGACCAACCATATCCTCAGTAACAAATACAGGAGAATGTGCTTTTCCATTATGCACTCCGAAAGTGTGTCCTACAAACTCAGGGATGATAGTACAAGTTCTTGACCATGTTTTTATTACAGTCTTTTTTCCTGTCTCGTTAAGTTTTTCAACTTTTTTAACGAGTCTATCATATATGTATGGTCACTTTTTAAGACTTCTTGTCATAGGTATATACTAGTGAAATAAATTATACTAAAAGTTTTCCTTTTCTTGTTTTGAGGATCCATCTTGAAGTTGGCTTTTTCCCACTTCTCGTTTTCTTTCCAAGAGCAACTTTCCCCCAAGGAGTTTTCGGAGCCTTCATACCAATAGGCGAACGACCTTCACCACCACCATGTGGATGATCAACAGGATTCATAGCCTTACCACGAACCGTTGGTCTTTTACCCATCCATCTACTTCTACCAGCTTTACCTATAACTACTTGATTATGGTCTGGATTTGAGACTTTACCAAGTGTTGCATAACATTTCTTATGCACTAGTCTCACTTCTCATGATGGCATTTTTACTTGAGTGAATTCACCCTCTTGCGAAACAATTTGAGCTGAGGATCCAGCAGATCTTACAGAATTAGCTCATTGACCAACGATAAGTTCAACATTGTGAACATGAAGACCAACCGGTATATTCTTTATCTCCATTCTATTCCCAGATTTAAGAGGAGCCTTTTCATCTGTAATTATAATATCTCCAACCTTAACATCAGCGTGAGCTAGAACATATCTTCTTTCTCCATCTCTATAACATACAAGAGAAATAAATGCTGATCTATATGGATCATACTCAACTGTCTCAATTTTAGCTGGGATAGATTTCTTATCCGTCATATAAAAATCAACGAGTCTATATCTCTTAGCATGACCACTTCCTTGATGTCTAATAGTAATGCGACCAGTATTATTACGACCTGCATTTTTCTGAAGCGTTACAGTGAGTGCCTTGTGTGGCGTTGATGTTGTCAACTCAGCATAGTCAAGTCCAGTCATATTTCTACGACCATTTGTTGTTGGATTGAATTTCTTAATTCACATAGGTAATTATATATAAGGGTAAAAACTCTTTATTTTACAAGCGTAACATCAATAACATCTTTGTTATTTTTGAGAGTTATATATGCTTTTTTAGATTCTCTTCTCTTCACTTGCATTCATCTCTTTTTTCCATATTTAAATTTCTCTCTTGTATTGAGAATATTCACGTTAGCAACGTCAACTCCATAGAGTTCTTTAATTGCTTTTTTCACATCAATCTTCGTCGCATCAGGAGAAACTACAAAACCATATACTGATTTCTTAGTACCCATATTTGCAGTTTTCTCTGTAACGATCGGTTTTACTAGTATTTTATAAAGTCTCATAGTCTCAAGATTACGTGTAAGTTATTATTTTGATGCCAATGCATTCAATTGTTCGATTCCTTCAGCAGAAACAACGAGTGTTTCAAATTTCAATAAGTCAGCCATATTTAAATACCCTAATCCTATCGTTTTAACATTTCTTAGATTTGAAGCAGCTTTTTCAACCATTTCGTTCTCTCCGTCAATAGCAATAAGAGATTTCTTTCCTACTGGAAGTGTATTCATAATAGCATCCATAGCTCTTGTTTTCATCTCTTTTACTTCGAGCTTATTTACAACAACCAACATGTTATTTGATAACTTTTGAGAAAGAACACAGAAAAGAGCTTTTTGTCTTTCCTTCTTATTCATAGAAAGAGTAAAATTCTGATTATTTCTAGGACCAAATGCAACCCCACCCTTTTTTCTAATAGGAGATCTATTCGAACCAGCTCTTGCTCGACCAGTTCACTTTTGTCTAAAAAGCTTTCTTGTAGAACCTCTTCTTTCTCCTCGAGTTTTAGTATGAGCTATATTAATTCGAGCATTTGCTAACTGCATAACAAGAGCCCTATGAACTAAGCCTTCATTCATCTCTAATCCAAAAACAGAAGCATTAAGATCTACTGTAGATCCTGAATCTTTTCATGTTATATCATATACTTTTACTTTCATCTTCTGTGCCTATTATAAAAATATTTGTACAAGAGAGGATCGTGCACCAGGTACTGGTCATCGAACTCCAATGATACCGGCCTCCTTATTTACAAGTTCAACAGGTACATCACGAAGCGATACAGTATCTACACCGTAATGTCCGTGCATCTTTTTTCCTTTGTGTGTTCTTGTAGGTTTTCTATTACCTATAGAACCTAGAGCTCTATGAAACTTAGAACCATGCCCTGCAGGACCACCATGAAAATTATGTCTTTTCATCGCACCAGAGAAACCATGTCCTTTAGAGATTCAAGTAATACAAACTGTTTCTACTCATTCAAGATCAGTAAATCCAACCTCACTTCAAACTTCTTTTTTCCCTTCTTCACTTGAATCTATTCTAAATTCTTTTACCACAGAAAAGTTTTTCGGAGAAAGAATTTTTTTATCCTTTCCAAGAACTGATTCCTCAGTTTTAACTATACCTACAATAATTGCAGAATAACCATCTTTCTCTTCAGTTTTATACCCAAGAACTTGCATTTTTGGTATCTCCAGAAGTGTTACAGGTATGAACGCGTCATCCTTAAGCACTCTTGTCATCTCGATTTTTCGAGCAAGCATTCCTGCCATAAGATATTGTATTTACAAAATAAAGCTAGAGGTTAAACTTATTTCCATTTTTTGGTGAAAACAGTTTAACGTAACCTCTTCATTTCCCGCTAATTTGAGGGGATTTTTTTCAAAGCCCCGAGATTCTATGAAATATTTCATAATTGTCAAAAGAAATTAAAAATAATCCCTAATACTTTTAATTATAAAAATATTAGGGATTATTAGGTCAATATAAGTTATATTTTATTCTTCTTCTAAAATTCAAGATTCTTTTAAACATACACCTAGCTGTCTTGTTGTATCCTCTTCTACATCATCACGCATCTGATTCTTGTGTTGTAAGGTCAAACCAATAATTAATATACGTCTCATTTTATCAACTACTTCATGCTTAAATTTTATATAAGTACCATTACCTCAATATAACTTATAATCTCCTACTTCTATATTTTTTTGAAGAAATTCTTTTCATGTTTGAAGTACCTGACCGTCACTATTTTTTAGGGATCAAAAGATCAATTTTAAATCTTCTGGCTTCGATACATCAACATCATATTTCTTTTCAACAAAAGTGAGTTCTCTCTCTCTCTTAATCTCCTGTATTAGTTCACTCATAGATTCTTTAAGTTCTCGTTCATTCTCCTCTACTACTTGAGAATTAATCATCTCTTGCTTCCATGTATCTACACAATCATTTCACTTGTGCTTTTCTGAGTCAGTCATAGTATTTCTTTTAAATTCATAAATATATAATATAATCT
>JAVCKV010240068.1:0-15623 GCA_032274145.1 Herpochondria borealis | reverse complement strand
TGAGCACAACTCCGAGCCTTTGATGCGTTTTTCTTTTTGGCTGTATGACCTATTTAGAAGGAACACTAGTGGCAGGCATCACTGTTCTTCTGCTGAAGTCTAGTCGTTTGTTGTAGATGTCTATTTCGAGAGTATAACACTTGGGTCCGATCTTAAATCTGGCTGTTCATGCAATCACAAAAGCAAGTCACAATGAGCTGGCTGATCAATCGTCATGGGCCTGCTGCGGATAGGATATACTCAACAATTATGCCCCACCACTTAGCTTCATAGCTCATCCAATCACGAGAGCAAGTCGCAACATTTGCGGCCAATCACTCGTCATGGGCCTGCTGAGGATACTACTCTAGATAAGCATGCCTCATTTTCGCTTGACAGCTCTTGCAAATCACGAGAGCAAGTCGCAGTATTGAGGCTCCCATTTCCGCACGAAACCAACAATTGTATTGACGACCATGAAAGTCTTTTCGTTCATGCTTCTCGGTCATCCTATGCAACCGCTCAGAGAGGGCTGAGGGGACTACCACCTTGGTTTACTTCTGGTGGTGGCGTTTGTCGTCATTGCCCTTGCAGTTGCGACGTGTCTTGCAGTGACTCCGACGAAAAGTGGAGGGAGGTGGAAAGTAGGGTATGCAATGGCGTTAAATGCGGGTGTGATATTGATCTAACTAATGACTTTACGGGAACCGTTTGCGACCCTGTGACGAAAACGAGGACGCCAACGCCGAAAAGCCTCAGCAGAACTGTGTGCTCCGTGAGATATCCAGAAAAGGACCCATCGATATCGGAAGTCTGGACAACGTCAAAATCAAGAGAATCGTGGCATCTGGCAGCATTGGTAAAAAAGGGAACGATGTCGATTTTGAAGGGGTTGTCCGGGAAAGCCTCATTTGTGACACCCAATCAATAGAAGGAGATCTTGAATTTGGAGGTTCCCATTTCCCGTCAAAAGTGACAGATTCTGTTTTTGAAACAGTCACGGTGGGAAAAGACTTCACGTTTGAAGAAGGAACGGTCGTCACTGGAAATAAGTTTGGAGCTGTGGCGGTTGGTGAGTGCTGAACGTGCGGTTTTGATCGTGTACTAACATTCTAACCACATATTGCTCTCCCTGATTTAGCTAAACAATTTGAGATGACGGACGAGGAAGACTTTATTGGCCACAGCGACGTAAAACACAACACCTTTGCATTGTTGACGGTGAAGGAATGCAAGGACAGGATTCCTGGCATGTCTAGAAATTTCCATTGCAATACCGTCGAGGTGGCTGCGGGCGATCTAGATGACTGCGATAGGGGGATATTTATAACTGGATTTGAAGGGCTCGATGAGTAAAGGAATTTAAGCACAACTACTATGCATGCGGTGGCTCAAGAAGCCTTGCTGCCTCGTCACTACAGCTGCTGATCGACGATACTTCCAGGCAACGCCAGACGCTCTACTACATACCATCCACAACAACGATGATACAGCACACACTGCGCGTTTCTACATATCAACCCAACAACAAACATTTAGGAATGCATTAGGATGATCCATCATTCTCACGTCGTTTACTTTCGAGCACTGACTGGCTCTAGAAAGATAGTCCACATTACGTACTTCTCCCCTACCAGGCAAAATTGAACCTTTTACTGTCTACTGTCCCGGCTTCCACTGTCAGGTATCCTTGTTCAGAGGTGCAATTTTAGATACACAGTAGTAGAATAATGCTCTCCTTCTCTCTAGAGTCTCTCTAGAGAGACTCTGGCTGGTTACAAACGAGATTGTTCTAAATGCAAATGTTCTACTATCATGCGACTTGGATTTACTGCTGCCCAAACCCTTCTAGAATGTGACTGAGGACGGTCGAAGTAAAGTTGTTCAGCAGTCGGTTGTCAGACGGTGCTGCAGCATTGTCACTGAGACTTGAGATCAACGAGGACAGCTCCACCGCTTGACGGACGTTTGCTTCTCCCGATTGGCGCTCAAGGCAAGGGGAAACCTTCTTGCGGGACTGCGCGGTCTGTGTCGACGGAACTGAGTCTTGTCCAATGGGTAGGGTTCGAGCACCTGGTGTCAACAGGCTTACCAAGGTTGGTCTTGGTGCAAGGGTTCTTGAAGTTGCATCATCCACGTCGGCTTCGTGGACTGACTCGACGAGATCACCAGGAGAGGAGTTGGCCGAACTCATCTTCTTCTTCCTCCTTGAGTTGATGTCGCACAATCCTTGACGAATCTTCTCCATCGCGTCCTCCTTTGGCTGACGAATCCATTGCAATTCGCCATTGTTCAGCTCGACGTGCAGCAGAAATCTCATGCCCCTTGTTACAGTAATATCATTGTATATGCTCAAACGAATCTCGAGTTTCGATTTCTTCGCGGCTGTGCTACTATACGCTTCATATTGTTGCTCGAGCAGTCTGCGAAACAGGACGTTGCCCGAGGAATGGTGGACGCCGTTTCCTCGTCCAGTCAGTACATCGTGTCCTGGCGATTCAAAGGCGTTGCGTTCGCAGGCCTGTTGGAATGCAGCATCACGTCGACTGCACTTTCTCTCTCGAGCTGCCTTTACTTTCGCGGCGTTCTTCTGGCTTGCCATATTGTCGTTCTTGTTGTTGCGATTCTTCTGTCCTCTCTTTCTTATGATTGCGAGATTATGTGAACAGAGAGTGAGTGAGCCCTTCACTCTTTGGCCACGAAAGCTGATCCTGTGCCAACGATCCCCATGATCAGGATCTGCGAATTGAATTTCTGACATGTTTCAAGACTGGATTGGAGGCGGCACGTTTCGAAGTTCGCGGTCCCAAATTGAAAATGCGAACCTCGACAGACACGCTACCAGCGGCAGCTCGGAAAGAACTCGTGAGCTAGAAGTGCCGATGGTAGCCACAACACTTACACACTCTATGTGGTAGATGGTGCTCATTTGAGATTGCTCGAGTCAAACTGCTGAATTGGAACCTGGTCCCTTGCTTCACCTGGTATCACCAGCAGTATAGCACAGCAGCAATGTCAGCGTTGCTTCTCGCCACAGCTTGACTCTCATCATAGTGCTACGCCTCGTCCTCGCAGGCGTACTTGCATATATCTTTCGGTGGACAGCCGCGTCGTTGCGCATATTGATGGTAACCAAGAGGAAATGGCTTGCCGTGTTGTTTCAGTTGCATCTTGTAGTCGTTGACCCAATCTTCACCACCCAATGCACGCAAGTGTTCTTCGGTCGTTTCGTCTGGAGGAGCATTTTGAGTTGAAAAGTACAGGGCATCTTGCAAGGACAGTTCCGGACCAATCACGTTTAGCATACTGCTAAAGAAGATGTCGTCATTGATGAATTCTTCCAGCGTACAGTTGCTTCCTGTGATCGAGGGCGAGTAGATGGGTGATGGACATGCATGGAGTGCCCTCAACAGCCACTTCCGACTTCGCAGGGACAATCCACCGTTGCCCACTAGTCTTCGTTTGTCGTCGTGATAGACGTGTTTGGCAGGGAAGGGCAAGTGTGGAGACGGACGGTAGGCGGAGTCCTCCTGAGAGTTCCAATAGTCAAGCCAGACGGATCGATTGTATTGAGCGTGATACTCCTCGCGCGCTACTTTACGCCAATATACCCTGCGGTCTTTGTAGACCGAGCGATTGCCATTGAAATCACCGCGTTGAATGCGAAACTTTGATCCCAAGTGAAAATTGTAAAAGACTTCGCGCGCCACCTTGCCGTCGGAAGCCCAGGGTGCACCCAAGTACGTTACTCCGCGATTTCTCCAATGTTCTACCAAGATTGGTCGACACAGCATGGCATCTGCTTCAATAAACAACATCAAGTCGTTGTCTTGCGACGTGAATTCATCCATATAGTATCGATTGCTGAGCCAGGCATAACCGGGATTGTAGAAATTGTGACACGACGTAAGGTGATACTTGACATGATTCACTACTGTGAGCCGAACACGACCACTCAGTAGCCGTTGCTGAAAGAGAGGCTTAGAACGGTCGTGAATGTTATCAGCTACGGCTCTGAGGGCATCGTCTGGCGCGGAGCAATGTCCCTCCGAGCCAGTGGTGGTGAGAGAAGGTTGTATTTCATAGCTTCCTTTCTGACCTTGTGTATGATTTATTCGTACAACGTGCATACTGCTCCGATCAACTTTAGCACAGAGATATTGTTCCATGATACAAACCGAAGTCTGCAGCACTATACAAGCATCTGCCGGCGTATAGTCTGCAACACTTTCCAACATTCGAAACACAGCGTGATTGCGCGGATAGTACGGCAAGTTGGGGTCCATGACGACCACTGTCAAGGAACACTCCTTGACATGAGAAGCATACATAGTTGACAAGTCATGATCTCGTTGAATAGAGTTTTCAGTCTTTCGATCCTCCATCCCGTCACTGCTTCTGATAATTTGTCGAAAGAAGACAATCCCACAGAGCAAGAAAGGACCATAGAACAGTAGCCTCTTTGCTAGTCTTCGCCACCAACCATGCCGTTTAACCTTCCGATACGGCTCCATACGGTCGTGGGAGCGTCGGGCTGTGGGCTACACTTGAATTGTTGGCTGTCTGCGTGAGGATGATGTTTGAACAAATCCCATGGTCAAATTCTGTGGTCTGTGATGGAGATAGTAGAAATTGTACACTACTGGTATACTGCATCGGTACGTCACTACAGTAGTTACTGTACAAGGGGTACGGTATATACTCCAAGTATCACTTTTACATCATGTTGATCCAACAGTCTAGTAGGCCTGCTTCGCCGTCAGGATGATACAATTTGATTCATCAGTGTACACTTTCGGCCTTCAATCAGCTACAGCAGGAAAACGCAAGGCGGATTTACTTCTTTCTTTCGACCCTCTGCTTAGTCTACTTCTGCTCCTTATGAGGCGTCTGTATCGTCTGGTTTCTGCATGAAAAATCCAACCTTGTCTACCCTACGCTTCCAGAGTTCTTGTTCTGTAACAGACATAAACACCAACTCCCCATCCGACAATATTCCATCGCGATTGCTATCTGCCTTTCTGATGCTGACAAATAGATCCGCAGCCGCCTTCACGTCGCTAGCTGGAATCAAGGAGAACCACGACGCCAGAGCATTCTGCGATGACTTTGCGTAACTCTCAATAGCGGCAGTATCTCTTGCATCAAGGCTCGCCTTTAGACTTTCCAGATCTTTCATGGTTCTATCCAGTGCGTCAAACCGAGCCTGCTTGTCTAGCACGACATAGTTTGGAAGTTCTCCCTTGTCATATTGCATCTCATTCATATACTGCAAACCAATGCCCACGTAGAAATTCTTTTCGTTGACAAGAAATCCGCTGAAGAATGTATCCAGTCGCTTCTTGATAGAAGGCCAGTTCGTGGGATCTGATACAGAACTACTTATTGCGTCAATGGAGAGTTTCAGTTCGTACATGGGTTCTAGCCCTTCAATACCAGGCCAGGTTTCCACTCGCGCGGACTGTGTAGCTCCTCCAATAACTACTGACGGTGTTGACGCATGAGATGGAGGGAGGGGAAATAATAGGAAAGACGAGGTGGCAAGTGCCGCACGACGGGAAATGGCATGTGTCTTGCGAACAGCAGTGCGCCCCTTTCCAGCAGTCATTGACAAGTGAAAGGCGAGTCCGTGATTAGAACAGAGGGCAAGTATCACCACAGAGATGATAGTGGTGACCTGGATCGAATTCATGATAGTCTCGAAGTGATATGCATGTAGTGATGACACTACTTCTTGATGTCATCTGATGATGAAGCAAAGATCTTTCGACTGATGTTTTGGTACCGGTACATGTTCACGCTACTGTTACGAATATTTACTCGTGCACTATCACACATTAATGAGGGGGCAGATGGCAGATATAATCCCAAAAACTGAAACTTTCACCTCACACCCTGTGAGACAATACAAGAGAACAGCGCTTGTTCAAGTTGACATCTTCGTAACCTCTACTTTGAGGGTTATGACCCTGATGCCAAATGTCCAGCCAAGAGTGAACAATGCCCGTTCTCAACGAATGTAGAAGAGCTTTTTGAAGAGGCTAAAGGTTCATAGGGTCACAAAGCAAAGGTTGAAAATGAGGTGGATGACTATCCTAGCTGTTGCGACTGCTGCGATCCGCCAAGGAGCAGCCGTGAATCAGCAAATGGTGACTATCAGCCCAGGAAGAGGAGGGGTTTCCAAGGCTACTCCAGCACCAACCCCGAATCCTACGCCTGGTCCAACATGCCGTCCTACTCCCGCCCCCACCCCCAATCCAACACCCCAACCTACTCCTCTCCCGACTCCGCATCCTACCCCCGATCCAACCCCAATTCCTACGCCGAATCCAACACCAGATCCAACTCCTGCTCCAGCGAGCTCATCCCCGACTAATAGTTCTCCTTCAGACAAGCCAAACACATCAGTCCCGACGGGTTTTTTGTCAACTGAAGAGCCCTCACCTGATCCATCTTCAGAGCCAACTCTCTCTCCACCAACTTCACCATCACCTACAACTGTTGATGCATTTACCCAAGTTCGCTCCGACATTCCAGACGCGCCCCCTTTGGATGGCATCTATGTTCCCATGTCATCCATTGCGGGAGATCGTTGGAACTTTATGAAGAGACAGTATGAGGAATGGTTCAACTCTTGTGCACCTGCCAACAACGGGGCATCCCGAGGTGGCAATACTGCTGAATGTTGGAGATATGATCCCAGCAAGACCCTCTACGAGTTTGCACGACGCGCCGCGCTGGTGGGAGATCCACAACCCAATGCCTTGGTGGATGCACAAGATACGGCTCAAGAGTTCTTGGATCGCCAGTACTTTGGAACAAGTGGTGGCTGGCCAGACTGCTCTGGTGGGGTCACTGATATGCCTGGAGTGGACAAGTGTGACATGAAGTATTGGGGCCATGCGAGCGCGGCTTGGGTAAGTCACAACTGAGTTTAGCCTGCCCATATCTGGAAACTTGTTCTAATGTTCCCACAGTTCCGAAATCAAGTGGATGGTCAAAGTTATGCCTATGACAGCACCCAGGCTGCATTGATGAGAGAATACTGTTTTGAGCAGGGCTGGGCTGCCGGTTTTGTGAATGTGGATGACCTGTCCGACCTTTATACGGAGCGATGGAGTGGCTTGGGAATTCAATGTCTCGTGGATTTACACAAGGCCGGCATTGACGTGAACCGGGAATTGGCTACCGCAATTGACTACCAGTATGCCATGATAACAGGAAGCTACTCTGGAGAGGTCGTTGGTGCCCCGATGCATTCCATGGACGGGCATGAATGCTCCGGGTACTGCTCGGACTTGAGGTTCTGGATGTTCAGTCCATGGATGGGCTCATCCTTCCTGATCCCAAGTTTGTGGGAGTACTACGTCTTTGTCGATGCGGACCCACGAATCGCACAAATGATTGTCATGTTTGGAGATGCACTGATGAAACACGGTGTTGTGAGACCGGATGTGTGGACACAAGGCCAACGCAGTGCACGGTACTGGATGACGCCAGAGAACCCCACGCCTTGGATCACGCTATACTTTGGAAATCCGTACGATCTTGCAAGAGCCATTCAAGATCAAGATTCTGAGGGATGGTACTCTGATTATCATAATCCTGAGGCCATCTTCGCGTTGAGCGCTGCCTATTTCTTTTCATGCAACGAAGAGTTCAAAACACGCGTCGAGGAGATGTGGGGTTTCTTCAACGAGGATAATGCGATTGAAAACTCATCTCCGCTTCGTGCATTCTTGTGGGAGCATCGTGGTTCTGCGTCGACAGAATGGTTGCTAGAGAGGGCCTCGTGTTCTCTTTAGGTTTACACATCTAAATGGTAAAAAGAAAGGGGGGAGAAAACGACCATCCATGGCAGTCTCTGCATCATAGAGAAACCATACCAAGGGAATGATCATGCCGTGTTAGTACCGAGTTCTGTCGCTTAGTAGGTCTAGGATCGCTATGCATCCAGTTCCAGCTCGGACGTGCAGCTAGAGCTGCAGTAAAGAGTAATAACGTTCAAACTGAGAGAGAAGAAGGAATAGTCGATGGCAAATCAGCGTTGTCGAGCCCTAGCAGCCACGCCACAGTCTCATTCGACTGGCGAAAGAAGTATCAGTCTTAGACCCCTTGACCTTATAGACCCACTGGGCGATGTAGCACTTTTTAGGGCGACGATCGTCAATTCGTCCCGGTCCGTCCATCTGTCCAAAGATGAAAATACTTCTCAATGTTCTTGATCCTGGGAACATGTTCCTGGGAACACGACCTTGTTGATTGAACATGTCGACAATGGATCTTCGTACAAGCCATTCATGGTTCTTGTCCTTCTCAAGTCATCGCAAGTATCATGGGTAATAATACAAACACGGTCGATTATGATGAAACCAAGAAGCTAATAACTGTGCATCGCAGTTTCTTCTTTCGAATGGTGAACGTACCAGCAAACCCAACGATTACGACGCACAACATTGCCCAGGATTGGGACAATGATCGCATCGAAGCGCTCGAGGCCGCAGTGCATCGGTTGGTCGATCGCAATCCAATTCTTTCTGGAGTTTTACACGATTGTAGCAAGCTGGAGGATGAGGGTACTACTAAGAAACGAGTTCGTGGAATTTACGCAGAACCGCGCAAGGGCGAGCAGACCTGTGTCCATTACGTACCAGCTCCGAGTGTAATACCAAGTCCGGCCATGTTCGATAGCAACGACAATGTTGCTCAATGTTGCTCTTACAAACTATGTTCAAACCTATATTGAACCTCACATTCCTCGCTCGAAGAAAGGATCAGAAGAGATTGCCAACAAGCTCCCCATATTTGGCGTTAGCATTATGCGGTTGCCCGATGGACATGTGTACTACGCCCCACGGTTGTCGCACGTGGTGGGTGATGGAACAACCTACTACCAGCTATTGGAAGAGTTGAATGCCATTCTGTATAGCAAGAAATTGCCACCCCCAATTATATGGGAGTCAGACGGAGCAACAAGCTTTGACTTGATTAGTACGCACCAACTCAGGCAGCCATCATTTTGGCTGGGTTTGATCATTGCAGGCATAGTCCATGCCTTTTTTGGATTCCCCAAGACTCAGACGATCATTTTGAGCAAGCTCAAGATTGACCGAAAGAAGAAGGAACTGGCAAAAGTCGGTTCCTACTTGAGCACGAACGACATTGTGTCAGCAGCCCTATCTGCGGCTGTCTCCAAGGACTACGACTATTCGATCCACGCTGTGAACTATCGTTCCGGCGGACGGTGTCCGGGTGTTGGGCCCCGGGATGGTGGCAATGTGACCCGTTTGGTACCATACCGTGCGGCGGCGGCCCACGATCCAAACCAAGTCCGCGAGCAAACTGACTCGTTGGCTGAAAATCCCAACCGCGATGCGCCACTGTGGAGTATGCTCAAGGGGCGTGGCTGCAATCAGACCAACTGGGCGAATCTTCAGCAGGTGTTAGACGGAACTATCTTTCACAGTCCGTCAAAGAGCCTTGTGGATGAGATTGACATTCCTCTTGCAGTGTTCTATCAGCCCAATGAGAAACAAGTTGGTATATTGCACAAATTCAAGAACGTCAATCAACGGGTCGGTCTGCTGAGCGAAATAATCGAGTGATTCGAGAAAGGACCATATAGTATGAGGCTTTGGTTGTGGTCACTAAAATAATCTCATAACTTCCTAGTATAAAGCTAAAGCGCACTCTCTACTGAAAAAGCGCGGAGTGTCGTCACAAGGCGAGCTGGATTCATCCCAGCAAGAACGTATACTACCATCACCACTGGGAGGATTGGCTTTGGGCTCATCATGATCGGCGGCCTCCCTTCCTACAACATTATACTGCATGCGATATCCATGCCGCCCGCGCGGTTCGTCTGCCGTTAGTTTACTGTACTTTCCAATACCGGTATTTCATACGGGCAGATATACCATACTATACTATGAGATCCGTTCAAGTATCTTTTTGCATCACACATCACACACACCCGCTATTATACTCACTTCGAGAGCATCAACCATCATCATGAAGTCAACCCGGATCACCCCTGCCATCTCTGTGGTGTTACTTTCTCTCTGTGCTACGAGCCATGGACTCGCCTTCCACTCGTCTGTGACATCATCTGGGAGGAGGAAAGTCGACACGATTGCTTGCAAGGCACAACATCAGCAAGAGGAGGGTGTCGCCGTTTCTCGCCGCAAGGCGCTCGCCTCGTCCTTCCTTCCCCTACTGTTGATTCCACTTCCATCTCATGCAACGACGACGACGACGACGACTACAATCGTTGGAGGAGCTACGCAGTCCGCACGAGTGGAAACCTGGCCTGGCATTGAAGGTTTAGAACCCATGTACGAGTTCAAGCTCTCCATTGATGCCTTGACCAAGGGAGTGTCCGAACCCAAGAATTGGCCATTTATTCAAAAGCGACTAGACAAGTTCTTTAGCGGCTTTATTGTCAATGAAAAGAACTTTTACTTGGGCGTGGGGCTGCAGTATATGAATGATATCCAGTATGACAAGGGAGAACTTCCAAACTACGTTGTGATTGACAAGGAGGCTCGGTTTGACGCTTTGGATAGAACTATGAAAGATCTGGAAGCTCTCAAGGCGAGTCTAGAAGCAGGTGATGCTTCCGCTATCGAGAGTTACGCCACGTCTGCGCAGAATGCACTGGCGTCTTGGTTTGCCTTGATTCCACCCAGTGACGTCAAGGCAGTCGAAGAGCTATTTGTCAATGTGCAAAAGGCAGATACGAACCGTGACGGAAGGTTGTCGGACGATGAGTTGTCCTTTCTGCCCATCCCGCAGCAAGATGCTTGGAAGCGCAAGGTAGATAAGTTTGGATAGTATTGCTGTGCAGATATAACAAGCAACAACAAGCCAGAGCATAGGGAGCAGAGCCAATGAGCAAAGCCTCCGATCCTCGAGAGGCTCCTCCAGGGGATGTGTCGTGGTAGTTGGTCGGAGAATGATTGACTCATTAGAAGAGAGTAGCTCGTCATTTAACATTCGTTATTAAAAGGAGCCCGGGACTTTTATCTGGAGTTTTCTATACAGGAAGATCTTGATTGTTGATGCAATTGATCATGCTGACCTTCGAAGGCTTCGCAAATCGGGCTGTCTTGCAATGTTGTCAAGGCCGGAAAACAACCAATAAGCAAAATCCGGCATTGTTTTGTGGGGCCCCCAATTATTGGTCATGATCCTTCAAGGTTGCGGAACTTTTAATGACAGCTTTCGCCGGAGTTCAAGAACATGAGGTCTCTCTGCAACATAACCTGAAGAGTCGTAGGATCGATCTGTCTAAGAGAGATTGCTGGAATAGAGAGTGCTGGATGTTGTCGCTGGCTAGCAAGCGCCAGAATATTGCCAGCCACGTCTTCTGATTAATGATGACATTTTTGGGAGTTAACTTCTTGCTCTTGAAAAAACATTAAGGATTGAAGTGCGCGCGCTTTATTCACTCCTGTGAAAAATAGCGCGCACTTCGATGTTCTAAATACAGCTCAGTGCTCAACTGCTCGCTGTTCGTACTTTGAACTTATTACTTTTGATCGTCGGGAGCACTCAAGAGCTTCTTAACCATCATGGTATTAGGTAATAATGAAGCATGCGACTCAACTAAGGCACATGTAGAAGCCGTCAAGGTTCCATTGATAGGAGATGTGGAAAAGGCTCTTTGGAAAAGCACGACTCAAACTATGAGCACGACCAAGCATGGGACACGGGCTTGCTCTCCACTCTTCCTCGTCTTGAAGCTATCCCTTATCTCTGTAGCAATGGTGCTTTGGGATATAAAGTCTGGGTACAAGAGTGTTATCTTGGGCCTGCGCCGTCCTACAAAGCCCCCTGCACCGGTGCAACGCGGAAAATCGGTTTGGGCAGGCTCTCGCGAGAGCCTCCTCAAGACACAGCTTGAGGATCCGACATTGTCTCACTCGAGGGATCAGAACGAGTCACCATCAGCTCCGAATCCGAGATTACAAGCAGTCCTGGACTTTGTTCTGAAGAGCAACCTTTCAACACAGAAAGATCTTGCTTGCATGCTGTAGAATTCATGGCTGTGAAGGATAAACGACAGTTAGAAATACCCACAGAGGGGAAGAAACCTGATGAATTTATCGCCCGCTATGTCCTCGCTGCCTTGTACTACGGTACACATATCGATCCTTGGCTTGATGAGTTGAATTTTCTATCCGAACATCACCACTGCAGCTGGAACACAGGTAGTCAACCTACTGCTCATCTACATGCATCTAAAGAGTACAAGGGTGTCGCCTGCAATGAAGTCGGTGAGGTTGTGGCACTTTATCTGGCGGAAAATGACTTGTGCGGTCATCTCCCGCGCGAATTAGGTCTTTTGACCACCCTGACCCATCTCGACTTTGATCATTCTTACGATTTGCTTGGAAGTTCGTACAAGGCTCTGACCAATCTTGAGTACTTGTATATAGGTTGGAGTACAACAGCATACGATGATGACCCACACAAAACCATTCCACCTTGGATTGGAGCTCTGACGAAGCTTCGAAATATCGATTTAAGTGGCAACGCATATCATGGCAGTATTCCCGAAAGCTTCTCGAATTTGACTCAACTGGAGCGATTGGCTTTGGATTCGAACGAACTCACGGGAATGATACCAAAGCTTGACAAATTGACAAAATTGGAGCAGTTCTATGTCGATCACAATAAACTGACTGGGTCCCCTGGTGCCATGCCAAGTAATCATTTGGTATCCATTGATATGTGGAACAATCAGCTGACGGGAAGCATTCCTAGCCTATATTTTTCGCTGCCAAAATTGAAAGTCCTGGATTTGCATGGGAATAAGTTCACAAAGTTTCCGTCCACGTTAGAGGAGAATACGAAGTTGGAGGTGCTTGCTCTACAAGATTGCAAGTTTCTATCGCAGCCTCTACCGTCGACCATTTCCAATTTGAAGGATCTTGTACACTTGAATATCTCGAGCAGCGGTTTTACGGGGGTAGTCCCTTCTTCGGTGGGAGGAATGACGCACCTGAAAGTGCTGTCGACAACAAAGGCCAATTTTGATGATATTACTGATTGGACGTCAAACCTGGATATGACTAACGCCAGTCGCATCAAGACGTGGCCTCAACAACATTAATTTAACATCGACTGTTCCTTCGTCTCCCTCAGTTTGAATGCACCTCACCACTCTTCACTGCAGCTTGGTAAGGGGTATAGCCGATAGAGAATTTCAAACCAAGTAGGCTAACGATCACGCCCCTGCGTCTATACGAAAGCAAAAGCTAAAATGCGAAGATTGGATTTACTCGGGATCTGCGATTGATGCTAATGTGGCGACAATGTAGCGTCTTGAGTTCTTGCATGATCGCATGAGTGTTTTCTCTTCAGCCACTGAGTGAAAGCGACTTGATACTGGTGCGTCATCGGCAGCGTGGGAGTCCACGTAGGAAGTAGGACCGTTTGAAGCGTGGAGCATCAGGACAACTCTAGCCTCTCTACGCTATCCTACAGTTCTTGTGTGGGTGAAAATCGCATTCGATGCTTGGGCAGCGACAAGCAGGAAAGGTCATCATTCAGCATCTTGTGTAGGAAGGAAAGCACACTGAAAGATGAGCGACGAAACGGTCGTGAAAAAGGGACCGAAGCAAAACCCTCCATCTCCCTCGACCTCGGATGAAGAAGATGAAGGCCAAGAATCAGATGTACGCTTGAGCTGGCGAATGGATCCAGATGAGAGCCTCAGTGATTGGACGATTGAAATCTGGGTGGGTGGCAAGACTCACAGGACCTACCATGTTCATAAAAGCACTATATCAGTTGGATCGGGGCGGAGTGAGTACTTCGCCCGTCTCTTCGCGAACAAGGGGAGCATGGAACACGAGACACAAACGAGTCGCATTGAGATGGAAGAAGCGGCAGCTAACGCCTTCCCTCTCATGTTAGACTTTCTGTACCTTCTGTGGGACAACGATCAAAAACCAATCACGGCTGAAAACGCAGTACCTCTGCACCATCTCGGTAACTATTTTGAGATCCGTAGCCTGCGAAAGGAGGCAAGAATCTTTTGGAAGAACGCCATGACTGTCGCTGAAGCAGGAACCTATCTAGAGCACGCCAATATCTTCCACGACGACAAGGCGTACCAGGCTGTAGTCAAGAAGTGCTCTCGTTCGTTTCATTCCATCATGGTCGATTCACGCTTGATGGAGGTATCAGATGCCAACTTTTGGCTCGCCCTATTGAAAGAGAATAAGAGTGAGCCCAATCCAGCCTTGTCAATCTTGATTTCCTCATTCTGCTCGAAGAACAAGGAGGGATTGGACCCCAAAACGTTCCTGAACCTGACCGAAAAGTCAGTGTTGCCCGAACTGTCAGTATCGGCAGCACTAGAACTGTTGCAGCTAGAACAGTTGTTCACTGTTTCGACCGACGAGCTTTCGAATCTCCAGGAACGCGGTCTCGAGGCACTGCTCTCGTGCCAAAACGACGACCAAGAGCTCTTTGGTGACCTGCAGCTTCGCTTGAAGACTTTGCCTCCTCTTGTTCTCTCGCAGCTGGCGGAGCGCTCTCTAGAAAAGTTGTGGAACTGCAACAGGAAACTGGAAGTGATGACGCACTGTGTGCCAACGGCAATCATTGTAGCAGGGGCCGGCATTGATGCTGTCAATGGCGTTTATTCCCTAGCCAGCAAGCTCCGCGAGAAAGCCCCCCGCTTTGTCAAGGGCGGAAGCTGGGAACGCAGCCTAGTCACATTTGAGCTGTGCCTATGCCGTACAAGCCGCGACGGCGAAAACGGTTTCACGTGGTACATTTCCATTCTGGAAGGAGCGATTCCCGGTAGTAGAGACAACGATTTCTACTGTGCAAACGTTACCACCAGCGGTCCGTGGCTACCGCCAAAGAACGGTTGGAAACGTTGTAGAATGCAGAGAAGGACAGGGGCGGCTCCCACTTTGTCTTTCCAGTTTGACGAGCTTCGACGAGGGGGTAACTGGCTCCTTTGAAGTTGAACCTTTCGGCTCGATATGACAAACCTCGGGGTAGGACAGCACTGTAATCGACTGTCTATAGCTTGTCTAGAGAGTCTGTTGTTCCACTTGCTGCCGTCACCGCTACATAGTTTCGCCTCCCATTTTGTCTTGCTGCCTTCACCGATACATAGTTTAGCCTCCCATTTTGTCGTTTGCAATCTGTCGCTTTGCCAGTACTACGTACAGCACATCATCGATCGAGATAAATTGAAGCTGGATTCCAGTGCGTCGTCATAAGGGGTTGCCGTATGCAGCAGGGCGACGCCAAAGATAGATGCGTGGTGGCACACATGGACAGACACGGGCTTTACACTTGTATAGGACGAGGAAATAGGGCCTCGAAGCTTTGGGCGCGCAGCAGTCACCACCTGGGGCTCTCCACACAACCTGCACGCCGTGCCAGAAAGTGAGGCAAGTTTGTTATACACTTGATAGTTCGTCCCTTCTTTCATAGACTTACCAATGCAGCAAAGAGCCCGTCTCTAGTATTGTCGTTTGTTGATTGCATCTAGAGAGAATGTGGCGCAACCGGATGTTGGCTTGATTGATATCGGCGCGCCATTCTAGATAGGCTTAGAGAAAGAGCAGGCAACACCTGAAACGAGTTGTTCGAAAGTAGCGCAAGTGTTTTTT
>JAVCKV010239957.1:0-15623 GCA_032274145.1 Herpochondria borealis | reverse complement strand
TGAAGATAGCTTTCGGGTTTTGCCATGGGGTACCCCTCTGGAGGCCATCTTGTCAGCTGATATATTCGACGTGGTTTATGCGGGTGAAGTGCTGCCTTATCAGGGGAGGGTGGTCAAACGTGCGCCACCGGCAGATGAGGATTATATCGATATTGCTGCGGGTGAGAAAAAACAAGCGACGGTTAATTTGTCACAAGCCTACGATACCCGAACAGCTGGACGCTATGAGGTCCAGCTAAAAGTGCTTGATGCTGAGTATCAAATGCATGAACACAACGTAAAGATTTTAACTGCCCCGGTGGTTATTGATCGTTTGTAAGTAGTTTTTGCTGTTGTTGTTTGTGTTAATTGTTTTGCAAACAAAATATAAAGCCTTAAAGGTAATGCTGGTTCAGGCGTGTGCAATCCCTCCGAGCGCTAGCCTCCACCCCGCCTTTATCGTGCAAGGCGTTGTGATGAAGGATAAGGCTGATTGATGGCGATATCATCAGCCTACGTTTGTTGATTCACTAGCGATGATGTCAGTGATAGTTTTCATGTCTGAGATTTCGAAAGTCAGAGGAATACGCATATCCAGTGTGTTCGAAAGAATCTTCAATGTTTCTGGTAATACAGGTGCCTCTCCCAGGTAGCGCCAGCTATCGTAGCGGCTGGTAAAGCCTTGTGGGTCAGCGTTGCCAAACCATTTCAGTTCAACACCACGTTTCATACAGCGTGCGACGAAGTCTGCTACTTGTTCTGGGGATTGCAGGTTTGACGGCCTGAACTGGATCGAGCTGCCGACAAAGTATTCCTGTGGTGCGCGGTGCGCAATGTCGATGCTGTTTATTTTCTTCAAGCCGGCCTCTGCAGCGTTGTAGAGCGCATTCCAGCGTTGGCAATTGTTGTCCAGTAGTGGCAGTTGTGAGCGCAATATTGCGGCCCGTAAATTATCGATGCGGCCACTGTAGTTTGGTGTGTCGAGCCTTATGTCATAGAAGGTTTCTTTGTCGGGGGCAGCGCCATGGCGTTCGTAGAGCATGTACGATCCCGAATGCATGATCGCGCGGGCCATGATTTCTTTATCGTTAGTGGTGAGTAGGCCGCCTTCACCGCTATTGATGTGTTTATAGGTTTGGGTGCTGAAGCAGGCAACTGTGCCAAATGTACCTGATGCTTTGCCGTTCCAGTTAGCGCCCATGGTGTGGGCGCAGTCTTCAATAAGGGTGACATTGTATTGGTCGCAAAGGCGGGTTATCGCTTCCATGTCGGCGAGGTGTCCGCGCATATGTGAAATCATAAAGAATCGACTTTCGCTGGAAGCCATCATTTTTTCCAGATGCTGCAGATTGACGCAGTAGTTTTCATCAATTTCGACCAACACGGGATGGCCGCCGGCATTATGAATAGCGCCTGGCACCGGGGCCAGAGTGAAAGCGTTAGTGAGTACCTTGTCGCCAGGATTTAGGCCAGCAGCTTTCAGGGCAATATGCAACGCATAGCCACCTGAGGCGCATGCCAGGCAGTAGGAAACACCCAGATAGTCAGCGAATTCCCGCTCGAGTAAGGCGGCCTCTGCAGTTTCCCCTTCGTCTGTGTTGTAGCGATGAAGCTTGCCGCTGCGCATGATCTCGACGGCACGCTCAATTCCGCTTTCAGGAATTGGCTCTTGCCGTGTGAAAGGTTTGTCAAAAGTTAGGGCTTTCATCTTTCGGCTGCTTCTGTGGCGGTAGTGGTACGGGTATGCAGGATACTATAAAAGGCCGCTATTCTAATTAGTGTTGGTTATGAATTAGACCGTTAGCTGGCTTGTGGCATGCTTTGTCGCTAGACGGATTGTAGCGTTTTTCGGCGCTTACCCGCTTTAGAGCTCTGCCACAGTAATGCGTTTAGTCGTTGATAGGCACATTTTCTTACATTGCTTGCGTTGTGTTTGACGCTCGGTCACCATATCTAGGTGGGAATCGGGGTTTTTCCTGATATCAGATCATTAGAGGACGATAATTATGAGTTTGGTTGGAACATTGGCGAAAGTCGCCATGGGCGCGATGGTAGCAAAAGGTGTTAGTGGCGCTATGAAGGGTGGAGCCGGTGGTGGTCTTGGTGGACTACTGGGTGGCGTTCTTGGTCAGGGTGGCGCGGGTGGTGCTGGCGGTGGGCTTGGTGGTTTACTGGGCGGATTAGCCGGCCAAGGTCAACAAGGCCAGCAAGGTCAGCAGCAAGGCCGACAGCAGCAACAGGGCCAGCAGGGCGGTGGCGGTTTAGCCGATCTACTTGGTAGTGCGCTAAGTGGGCAGGCGGGTGGTCAACAAGGTGGCGGCCTTGGTGGTTTACTTGAATCACTTGGCGGCGGCGGGCAGCAGCAACAAGGCCAGGCACCACAGCAAGGGCAATCAGGTGGTTTTGGTGATCTTTTCAATTCTGCGTTGGCCGGTAACGAGCAACCTCCTGAGCCAACGGCTGAGCAACAGGCAGAAGTGTGCTTGCGTGCAATGTTGAATGCAGCGAAATCTGATGGGCAGATTGATGCTGCAGAGCAAGAAAAAATTACCGGGCAACTGGGTGATATTTCACAGCATGAAGCTGATTTCATTCGTCAAGAGATGGCCGCTCCAATGGACTTTGATGCATTTGTTCAAAGTGTGCCGAAAGGGATGGAGCAGCAGGTTTACCTGATGTCACTTCTTGCTATTGACCTGGATACCCAGGCTGAAGCTCAGTATCTTGATAAGCTGGCAAAGGCGATAAACATTGACCAGCAGACCAGTAACGCGATCCACCAAAAGCTGGGTGTACCTGCACTCTATAGCTAATTGGTTATAACCTGCTTGGTATAAGTGGGTTTGTGGTTAAGAAAAGGCGATGCAATGCATCGCCTTTTTGGTTTTGGAGCTTTTAACTTAATGCTTTAAAGGCCCATGCGTTGGCGGGTTGCTTCATCGCGAAGAGAGACCTCTTCGCCGTCGAATTGCGCGGCATCCTTTGTACACAGCCATACGATAGCCTTGGCGGGTTGGCGAGGGTCGATATGATCTGAGGTGTCCATTTGGCTGACCGGGTTGATCCCTGATGCCTTGATGAGTACTTGCATGTCAGTGGCAACTGTCCCCGGGCTCAGGCCAATCACGCGCACACCGCTGTCGGCGACTTCTTTGTGCGCGCAGCGGGTAAGCATGGCGGCGGCAGCTTTAGCAGCACAATAGTGGCTCCATCCCTCGAGCGGGCTGTGTGCTGCACCAGAGCTGACGTTGATGATGGTGCCTTGATTCTGGGACTGCATCAAAGGCAAGGCAGCACGCAGCCCGAAGTAGATGCCCTTAAAGTTGATGTCAGTGGCGTGTGACCAGACATCTGGATCTGAGGTGGCCAAGTGGCCAATCGGTTCGATCACTCCGGCATTGTTGACCAGTATGTCTAGGCGCTCAAAAGTAGATTCGCAGTGAGAAATGAGTCCTTGCACTTCTTTGTAGTTGCTGACGTCGCAGGCAACGGCCTCGGCCTGCCCACCGTTTTCCCTGATTATTTGTGCATTGTGCCGTATATCTGATTCTGATCGGGCAGCTAGAATTACCGATACGCCGGCGCTTGCAAGCTCTGCGGCCGTGGCGGCCCCTATGCCTCTGCTAGCGCCCGTGACGATGGCGGCTTTTCCGTTTAGTTCGTGCATAAGTTTGCGTATCTATTAGTATTGGAAGTCCATTCTACGCATAGATGCGGTTAACTGAAAACGATCAAGTGATCTGCGTGCATGGCAGACCGTACGTGAATTTACTCCGTGAAGGTGGGCCCGTATTATGGGGTGTCGATCATCAGGAGAGAGCCAATGGCCAGTGTCACCCCACCAGAAAATCCAGAGTCTGACCCGCGAGTCAAGGCGGTGTTTGACGATATTCGTGCCACGCGTGGTAATGATTTTATTAATAACGTTTGGCGCTATCTGGCCTTTGACCCGCGGCTGCTTGAGGAGGTTTGGACTGATGTGCGTGATGTGATGGCTAAGCCCACAGCGATCGACTTTAAAACCAAGGAAATGATCTATGCGGCGGTGTCGATAGCCAATAGCTGTGACTACTGTGTTCATTCTCATACAGCCGCGGCAAAAGCGCGTGGAATGACCGATACCGAGCACGCTGAGCTGCTGCGCATTGTGTCTACGGCGGCCCGAACCAATCATCTACTAAATGGTATTCGGCCACCACTTGATAAAGCGTTTGATGTGTCCGCAGAGTGATCCTGCAGGTCTGCCGGCTGGTTGGTTAGTAGCTGCTGGATTTTCGTTAGCCTGCCGTAAGCATTGCTGAAATCACAGAGCGGACGGTTATACTGCGGTGGCTCACCAACGGACCACTCTGCCACTCAATGGATAAAATATTTTTTCGCTTATTAATTCAACCGCGCCACTGGCTGGCGGCGGTAAGTCTGGGGATATTGTGGCTGATTAACCTACTGCCTTATGGGATTAAAATGCAAGTGGGTATGGCGCTGGGGAGATCACTTTATTACGTGCTAAGAAGTCGTCGGCACATTGCTGCGGTGAACATCAGGTTGTGTTTTCCAGAGCTTTCTGAGGCTGCGCAAGATCAAATAGTAAGGGATGCGTTTGAGAATTTTGGTGCAGGCCTTATAGAGACAGCGATGGGCTGGTGGACTGATGAAAAAAAGGTTCATGCCATGGTCAGCTATGAAGGGCGTGAGTATCTTGATCAGGCCATTGCGCAAGGTAAGGGGGTCATCCTGGTCGGGGCGCATTTTTCCTGTCTGGATCTGGCGGGTAAGTTGATCAACCGGCATTTTGATATCTATGCGGTGTATCGCGAGCAAAAAAACAAGTTAGTTGATTATGCGTTGCGCAAGGGGCGTTCTACTGGATTGATTGCTTTGATCGATAATCGCGACACACGGAAAATTATCAAAACCATTCGTGCAGGGGGGGTGGTTTGGTTTGCTCCCGATCACGATCTTGGTGAGAAAGTGTCAGTGTTTGCGCCTTTTTTAAGCAAGAGGCGGCGACTGTTAACGCGACGGCAAAGATTGCCAAGATGACTGGTGCGCCAGTGGTGTTCTGTTCTAATCATCGGAACCCAGACAATAAAAGTTATGTCGTCAAAATTACGCCGATTGTTGCAGACTTTCAAAACAGCGATGACGTAACAATAGCGACAATAATCAACCGCACCATCGCCGATCATATAATGATAGATCCCGCTCAGTACTACTGGTTTCACCGAAAATTTAAAACTCAGCGGGGTTTGCCACTCGCAGAGTTGTACCGGGTAAAGTAGATGCGGTGGCGTCATTTTATAAATGATTCGTCAGAGTTATGACATTAGTATTCCATGGTTGATGCGGAGATCGCCGGCCTTTGTGTCTTTGGTGTACTTAAAAATTACGATTACCTTTTTTGCAGTCAATTGTGCCCGTTTTTTGCGGGTTATCTGTCCTGCGCCAAAATTTTAAAGAGATAGCAAATTGAATATCGACGCAATACCCAGTGGTACTAACCCACCTGAAGATATAAACGTCATCATCGAAGTGCCAATTGGTGGTGAGCCCATTAAATATGAGTTGGACAAAGACTCTGGCGCACTGATGGTTGATCGATTTCTGTACACGCCGATGCGTTACCCGGGCAACTATGGTTTCGTGCCCCATACGCTTTCTGATGATGGTGACCCGATTGATGTGCTCATCTGTAACACCCGCCCGATTGTCCCTGGTGCAATAATGAATTGCAGACCGGTCGGAGTGTTAGTGATGGAGGATGATGGCGGTCAGGATGAGAAAATTATAGCGGTACCGGGAGACAGTATTTCCAAGCGCTATGAGGGAATTCGTAACCATGTAGATCTACCCGAGATTACGCGCCAGCAGATCCAGCATTTTTTCGAACATTACAAAGATCTGGAGCCTGGAAAGTGGGTGAAGATTGATGGTTGGCGTGATGGCGCTGCGGCACGGCGAATGATTCAAGAGGCAATTGATCGCGTTAGTCAGAATTAAGCTGTTTGGCTGGGTGGTCAATCGGTGCCGTTTTTGCAGGTAGGTTAAGTTCGTAAAGCCTAAAACTCCTAAGTGTCAAATATCCGGGAATCAAATTGAATCACACTGTTTCAATAGTGAAGCAGTGTGCAGTTTTCCTGTGATTTTTCATCGTAATCGGGTTTGCATTACTGTTTCTTAGGATTGCTTGAGTGTTAAAATCTTGGATTGGATGCGTCTTATATTTTCTTTGCAGAGAATGCAGTGGACGTAGTCGTTTCATAGCTTGCCAGTAAGGCAGACGAAGAGAAGCAGATTGCACAACTTGATTTCAAAAAATACATTTGGCCTCGGCGTGGCGCTGGCATGTGCATTGACCACTTTATCTGTAGTTGCAGAAGACACTGATACAAGACCCGTCGTTTACTTGACTTTCGATGACGGTCCTTCCGCAGACGATGTCACTGAAGATCTGCTTGACTTACTGGCTACGTATGGCGCGAAGGCTACTTTTTTTGTGACCGGTCAGCGGGTTCGCAAAAAGGCTGCAGCCATACCGGCAATCCTGTACGCGGGCCATGCGATTGGTAACCATACTTTCAGTCACGTAAAACTGACTAACAGTAGCTCTGAAGAAGTTGTTACGGAGCTTAAATCTGCTAGTCGGGAGATACTCGATGCTGGTGGGCCGCCAATGACTTGCTTCCGGCCGCCCTTTGGATCCACCGATCCGCGCGTAGATTCTATTTCAGCTGAGCTTGGCATGGTGCCGGTAAAGTGGTCACTCGATACGAGAGACTGGGATCCGCGGTTGCATCCTTCCTCGATCTACAAAACCCTTGACCTTAGTGTCAGCGGGTCTGTGGTGTTAATGCACGACGGGCCTGAAAAAAGAGGTAGAACGCTAGAGGCGTTGTCTGATTGGATGGCTGTATCGGCGCATCGCTACCAGTTCAAGGTGCTGCCAGAATGCCAACCATACGGGGCTGGTGATCAATTCGCATCGTACGATGAGCAAGAGCCAGATATAAACGTAGAGCCTGAAACACTGCAGTCGCTGCTGCTTAAATTGCGTAACTATAGATTCAGTCTGCAAAGTGAAACAGCGTATCGAATCGTCCCGCAGAGAGACGGGCAGCGTCAGGTAACCGCCAAGCTGGATGTGCAACAGTCTGACCAGATGTAACGTTTGCCGGTTTTTGTTCAGTTAATGATGTGTTCTAGTGGCGATGAAATGGTTGCCACTAATAACGTACTCCCCCCATCTTGATAAAATCAGTATTAGTACGGTAAAAAAAGTGCCAAGCCTGACCCATTTGCCTTGGAATTTACATCGATTTACCTCTGCCCCAGATAAATGTAGGGGCGAAGATTTAGACTCAGGCTGGTAGGTTAGTTAAACGGAGATTAAGGCGACTTCCTTCGCCACAATGGTTATGAATATGAACTTATTTAATTTGGTCCGTGATCAATTTGGCGGTGCTGCCAAAGATCACCTAGGGCGCTTGATGGGCCGTCAGCCGGAGAGTCTCACTTCTAGTGTTGATGATTCAATTGGTGCGGTGCTTGACGGCTTTTCGTCAGTTGCCAGTGACGCGAGTGGTCGTGAAGTACTTTATGAAGCAGTGCGTTATTGCGACGATGGTGTTGTTGAAAACCCTGCTAAGTTGTTTGAGAACCGGAACACTGGTGACGTGTTTGTTGAAGGGCATAACAGGCTAGCAGGGCTTGTTGGTATAGCCAGGAAAGACAAGATGATCGAGGGCTTAAAGTCTTCTGCCAACCTGTCACACGGTGATGCCGAGAATATGCTGGGCTACGTTGCGCCGGGTGTTTTAGGTGTACTTAAAAGACAAATTGAACAAGGCAAGGTGCTTGATAACCCGGATGGCATTGGCCAAATGTTTCTGGGTGAAGGCGATCCTAAAAGTGCTCCGGTGCAGCAGCATGTCAACAGCGGTTCTGGTGCACATGCTACTGGTGGCCACGCAGCAGCAGCGGTAAGTGAAGAGTCTGATATGTCTTGGTTATTCCGTTATGTGCTTCCGTTTGTATTGTTAGGCGGACTGGTGCTGGCAGGAATGAAAAATTGCGGCAATATGGCAGGTAAGAAAGTTATTGCCGAACAAGAATCAAAAATGCAGCTTGAAATGGATGGTATTCGTGCAGAAGCGGATGCTGCGAAAGGGCAGGTTGTGAGCCTTCAGGGAGAATTTGATTCTTCCAAGGCAGATGTTGCAGCATTGGCTGTTAAGGCTGACGGGCTGAGTAGCGAGTTAGACATAGCGCAAAGCGACCTGGTTACCGCCAGAGCAGAATATGACGCAGCACAGGCAGAAGCTGCTGAACTAGCTGCCAAAACAGATCTGCTTAATGGTGAGTTGGAAGTTGCAAAGGCAAGTATTGTAACTTTGGAAGGTGAAGTTGAAACCACCAGAGCTGATCTTGAAGTTGCCCGGGTGCAGTCAGCTGATCTGGATGCGCAGGTCCAGCAGGTCACAGCGGATCTGAAGTTCGCCAGAGATCTACCGACAGAAACTTCTGAGTTGCAAGGGCTGTTGTCCAGCGTTACCAGTGAACGTGATTCTTCAATCGATTCGACAGCACAGTTGCAAAAGACGCTTGATGAAACAATCGTCGACCGTCAGGTAGCACTTGACGAAGGTGCTCGACTTCAGGGTGAACTTGATGCAGCGCTCGCTGCAGTACAAGCGAATGAAGATGCTCTTGTAAAGCTGGAAGCGACTAGAGCTGAACTGGAAGAAATCAGCGCTGGCCGTGATGAGGCTGTCGCACGAAATGTAGAATTCAAAACTGCCAATACGGATCTTCAAGGGCAGCTGGACATTGCTACGCCAAAGCTTGCAGAGCTTCAGAGCCAGCTGGACAGTGCAGCGAACTTACGTGCAAGCCTGGAAGAAGAGATAGCCAACCGTGATGCAGTTGTGAGTGAGCTTTCATCTTCTTCTGCTGATCTGCAAGGGCAGCTGGATTTTGCTACACCAAAAATTGCAGAGCTACAGGGCCAGCTTGAAAGTGCTGCCAACTTACGCACCAGGCTGCAGCAGGAAATTACCGGTCGTGACACGACCGTGAATAAGCTTTCTGCTTCTTCTACTGATCTGCAAGGGCAATTGGGCGCTATGCTGGGTATGCGTGATGAGGCCATGGGTACTTTGTCACTGCGTGACGGTGAGATATCCAGCCTGGGCGACCGGGTCGTTACTCTTGAAGGCGAATTAGTAACTCTGCAAGATGCCAATGCCAAGGCAAGAGAAGAGGCGGCACTGTTAGAAGAAAAAATAGCAGCGCTAAATGGTGAGCTTGATACGACTAAGTTAAGTGTCGATGAAGCCAGGGGCGAGCTTGCTTCCACTGAGGAGTCGCTTTCACTTGTTATCACTGATCTTGAAACAGCACGCACAAATGTGACAACAGTGAGTGCGGAACGAGATGAGTTGCTAAATAAGAGAGATGCTTTGGCTGCGCGAATCGAAGAGCTAATGGCTGAGAAAGATGCAGCGATCGGAGAAACGGTTCAGTTGAATGAGCAAATTGCAGGCTTGACTGCAGATCTTGATACTGCCAAAGAGTCGGGCGCGGCTTCAGTCGATCAGCTTGGTTTGTTGAACAGCTCATTTGATGGTTTAAAAACAGAGCTTGGCATGATGACAGGTGCCCGTGATGAGGCGTCGTCACAAGCGTCTGAGCTTCGCACGGAAGTTTCAGGTCTTAAAAAAGAAGTAGCCCGACTTGATGACGATCTGACCACGGCACGCGCTGCACATGAAGAGGCTTTGGCCGCTATGCAAGCTGAGCGTGATAGTGCTCAAAGCGAGCTTGAGAGCGTGCAAACAACGCTTAAATCTGAAATCGGCACACTGGAAGAGCAGCGTGATGCGGCACTTGCGAAAATCGAAGAAGCAAATGCTCAGTTGGCTGCGCTGAACAGCGAGAAAGAGGAAGCTCAGGCGACTATCGATGCAATGAGTGCTGAAGCAGAAACTCTGAAGCTGGCACTTCAGAAAGAGGAAGGTTCAGTAGCTGACTTACAAGCTTCAATTGCGAGTCTTGAGACAACAAGAATGTCTCTCACTACAGAGCGTGATGGTTCGAATGAGCAAGTCACCAAGCTTTCTGAAGAGATTGTTGTCTTGCAGGACGCGCTTGAGAAAGAGCAGGCGGAAGTTGGTGAATTAACTGCTTCAGTTGCTGAACTTGAAGGTGCAAAAAGCGAGTTGACCGCAGAGCGTGACGAAGCGACCGGTGCGATTCAGCTACTTGATAGCAAAGTTATGGAAAGTGGCAAGCAAATCGGTTCGTTGGTTGATTCTAAAGCTGCACTGCAGAAGCAAATCGATAATGCTGCGGCAATCGTGCAGACAGAGAAAGAGTTAACTCTTGCAGTTCGAGCATCAATAGAAGATCGATTGATGACTGCGGGTCTTACTGATGCGTCTGTAGGTGCTATCGAGGACGACAGCGCTGTAGCAATTGTGCTCGGGTCTGGTGATTTGTATGGTGTCGGTAGTGCTTCTTTGAGCCCGCAGGGTAACGACATTCTGGCAGCGGTTGGTTCGATTGTCGCCGAGTACCCGGAATGGCGTGTTGATGTCGAAGGTCACACTGATTCTCAGGGTATTGGTGCGGTATTGCGACAGAAGTACCCTACTAACTGGGAATTGTCATCTGCCAGAGCATCGGCTGCTGTTCGGTATCTGAACTCTAGAGCCGGTATTGACGCAGAGAAGTTGTCAGCACGTGGTTTTGGTCAGACCCGTCCACTGGATAGCAACGAAACCGCTGCAGGGCGTGAGAAGAATCGTCGGGTTGAAGTGATACTTCGTCGATAGTTGCTTTCTTGGTAAAGTGAAAGGAAAGCGGCGGGTTTACCCGCCGTTTTTTTTGTCTGATGATGTTGTTCTCGGTTTTCCTTTTTGGCGAATCGACACAAATTTGAAGTTCTTGTCCCGGTCTCGCCAGGCGGGTGGCAGTCCGGTGTAAGTTAAGAGGCTGGGCAAGCACTATTTTCCTGCAATAATTTGCTGGAGTTTTGCACTCTGTGGCTACGGCTTTGCACTTTCACTCAGCGAACTTAAATCGAGCACTTGTGGGCGCACGCCAGTCAGTCCTTGCCCAACCTTTAATCTATGTGCTGTTTTCGATTAACGGATCGACTGATTCTACTAATGTCGCTATTCTCTGCTCGGGTAAGCCAGTTAAATAATAACAACCGCGACGGCAAAACCATGATTGATGATCCACCAGTATTAACACTAAGGCGTAAATTTAATCGTCCTGCAAAGGACGTGCTTGATGATCTTAAAGGGGTTGGCACAGGTGTCGTTGTCGACTGTCTGGGCGGGCGTGGTGGCATAGCAATAAAACCGGTAAACCCAGAGGCTGTTAGTTTTTGTGGGTTTGCGGTTACTTGTCACGCAGGGCCTGCAGATAACCTTGCGGTGTTTGGTGCGATGGAGATATCGGTTGCCGGAGATGTGATTGTAATTGCGACTGATGCCTTTGAAGCGACTGCTGTCATTGGCGACATGGTACTTGGTATGGCGAAGAACCGTGGTGTTGTAGCGATGATCACAGATGGCTTTGTTCGCGATATCGAAGGGCTGTGTTCTGTGGGACTTCCATGTTATGCGGCAGGCGTGACGCCAAATTCTCCTGCGCGAAACGGGCCTGGCACGGCAGGTTTACCCATTGTGCTTGCTGATGTTGCAATCAATAGTGGCGATATTGTTGTTGGGGACCGGGACGGTGTTGTTGTGATCCCGCAGTCACGCATACAGCAAGTGTTAGAGGCATTGCCGAAGGTGCTTGAAGCAGAGGCTGAGCTATTAGAGAAGGTAAATGCAGGGCTCGAAATGCCTGAGTTTGTAGCGGGGTTGTTTGCGGGAGATCGCGTTAAAGAGGTCTAGGAGTCTGCGCGGCAGAACTCTGCTACTGCGAACGCACCCTGTCGGTGCGTTTTTATCGATCATTATCGTTACGTATGAATGACTATGCGCCTCAAATGATCGTAAAAATGCCCTCGACATGGCTCGTTCTCGCGACGCAGACTTCTACCGCGCAGGCTCCTAGCTTGTATGGATTTCAGCTGGAGCCGTGTTTATCAGCTTGTGAACTGATTGTTCCTGTGATGTGCTATCCCAGATGAATCTGGTGAGCATAGGTTGGTTAAAAAAATGGCGCTGATTTCAGCGCCATTTTTTGTTACCTTCGCCATTCTAAGTGGGTAGCAGGTAGCACTAAGCAATTTGCTTATTTAGGCAAAGAGCCTTCGATACCCTTGACGTACCAGTCCATAGAGACAAGCGTGGGGAAGTCTGTCAGGTGCTTGCCGTCGTTGGCGCAGTCTTCTGCCAGTTCACCATCTTGCTTGTATACCGGGCAAGGGAATGCATGTCGTTCACCAGAGCGAAGGCTTTCTTCCAGCGCTTTGGCTTCTGTCATGAGCTCGTCAGAGATGTTGCCGTAAGACGCCATTTCTACCATGCCAACACCATTGCCAGCGCCGTCTTTTGAAAGTCCCCACCACGTGTCAGATTGTTCCCAACTGCCGTCAATGACTGCGCGGACGCGATCAATGTAGTAGCTATCCCAGTTATCTACAATAGAAACAAGGTGGCTGGTTTCGCCAAAGCGCGACATGTTTGAAGCTTGACCGAAGGCGAACACACCAGGTGTTTTTTCAGCGATGGTCATGGCAGCCGGGCTATCAGTGTGTTGCACAATGATGTCTGCGCCAGCGTCGATGAACGCTTGTGCGGCCTCTGCTTCTTTGGCGGGGTCGAACCAGGTAAATACCCATTTCACATCAACTTTTGCGTCAGGGTTGTGCTTTGCTAATTCCATTTGGAAGGCATTGATGCCACGCACAACTTCAGGGATTGGGAAAGAGGCGATATAGCCAATCTTGTTCGTTTTGGTCATTTTCGCGGCTAGCAGCCCCTGAACAACACGAGCTTCATAAAAACGCGCAGAGAAAGTAGATACGTTGTCAGATTCGCGTTTGAAGCCTGTAGCGTGTTCAAACTTAACATCCGGGTATTGCTTTGCTACCTGGTTTGTCGGGTCCATAAAACCGAATGATGTGGTGAATATGAGGTCGTGGCCGGTCTCTGCTAGCTGCGTAATTTGCTTCACCGCTTCTGCACCTTCCGGTACGTTTTCGATGAAAGTGGTTTCTATCTGGTCGCCGAATTCTGCTTCGATTGCCTGGCGACCGATATCGTGACGGTAAGTCCAGCCCAGATCACCGACGGGTCCAACATAAATAAATCCGACCTTGGTTTTGTCGGCGTGGGCAACACCGCTTAAAAGTAAGGTCGCGGCGGTTGCGAGTAAAAGGTTTTTCATGGTTTCGCGTTTTCTCTGCTGTAGTGTCCTGTGCGTTCAGGACGGTGGATTAAAAGGTTTTCCCAATGATGCCGGTGCGCTCTGGCGTATCCTGCCTGGTTTGCGGGATATGAGCACAAGCACGATAATGGTGAATAGGTAAGGGGCAGTAGTGAGTAGCGTTTTCCACTCAAGTTGCCATTCTGGAAACAGGTTGTCGAAGCGAAGTTCAGAGGCCCAAAGCAGGCCGAATATATAGGCGCCTGCCAGAACACGAAGTGGACGCCAGGTGCCGAAAAGGATAAGTGCTAATGCCAGCCAGCCTTTACCTACTGTGACTCCTTCTTTCCAGTCGACGTGGACCAGCACGATAAAAGCACCGGCAAGGCCTGCCATTGCACCACCGAACAGGATGCAATAAAAACGGATTTTCGGCACGTTGTAGCCCAATGCATAAGCGCTGTCATGGTTTTCGCCAACTGCTCTGATCACTAATCCAAGACGTGTTTTTTGCAGGGTGTACCAGATTGCCGGCACTGCCAGTAAAGAGAGCCAGACCAATAGATCTTGGCCGAACACTTCCGGGTGATCGGCAACTTGAACGGATGTGTAGTTAACACCAAAAAAGTTGCTGCCCAGGGAGTTGCTTAGGCCCGCGCCAAGAATGCTTAAGCCAAGCCCGACGGCGACATGATTGGCCCGCAATCCTTGAGTTAAAAATCCGAATACAGCAGCGAGCATTGCGCCAGCAAGTGCTGCCACAACCAATGCGACCACGTAGTCTGCAAAGGTAAAGACGCGTTGTTCTTTTTGACAGAAGCCCGGTATGAGCTCTTCCAGGCAGGTAATGGTTTGTAAGTTGTAGGCGGCGATATAGCCGAACAGCGCGCCGATTAACATCATGCCCTCGACGCCAAGGTTCAGCACGCCGGATTTTTCAACCACCAGTTCGCCAAGGGCGGCAAGAAGCAATGGTGTAGCAAGTAGAATAGCGGCGGTTAACAGCTTCAAAAAAAACAGCAACTCCGGACTCATGATGTGACCTGCTTTGGTTTTGCTGATTGCCGGGTACTGAAGCGAACTTGATACTGATCAAGCATGGCAGTACTTAGAAAAGCGAATAGGGCGGTGACTTCAATCAGGTTAGCTATTGAGTCGTCGACGCCAAGTGAGGCTTGTATGTAGGATGCCCCCACATTGACGTAGGAGATCATGAAGGCGGCTAACAAGATCCCGATCGGATGCAGTCTGCCCAGGAAGGCGATAACAATGGCCGCAAAGCCAAAGTTCTCAAGGTAGTTTTCTGCCTGAATCAGTTTGCCTGTTTCCGCGGTTAGGTAGACGGCTCCGGCAAGTCCGGCCATAGAGCCGGAAATAATAAAAGATAACCAAACAGTGTTGTCAGGCGAAAAGCCGGCGAAGCGTTCAGCGCGTGGTGTGTGTTGCGCAACGCGAAGGCGATAGCCAAGCAGGGTAAACAACAAGATGGCGGCTAGCACCATAAACGCCACCAGCAAGATAATAAGTCCGGTGTGCATCTCTGTGCCGGCAATCAGTGTCTCGGGTCGGACTCCTTCTGCCATTGGGTAGGTTTCTGCCTGGCCGGCTTTGGGGTCGCCTTTCCAGGGGCCGATGCACAAATAAGTCAGCAGGTGGCTGCCGACATACACCAACATTAAGGAGGTGAGTAGTTCGTTGGTGTTGCAGGTCACCCGCAATGCGGCGGGAATCAAAGCCCATAGGCAGCCGAAGAGTGCGCCACCGAAAAGTATCAACGGCAAGGCCCATGCACCGCCGGGACTGCCCAGCACCACGTAAGTGAGGTAGGCGCCAATAGAGCCTAGCGCGAATTGCCCTTCAGCACCAATATTCCAGACATTGGCTCTGAAGCCAACCGATAGGCCGATGGCAATCACGGCCAGGTAGGCGGTCTGTTGTAACACCAGCCCGATTTGTACTTCCATACGGCGACCTTGCCAGGGGAAGGTCAGCATTTCCCAGATCGCATCAGCGGGTTTGTCGCTCATGATCCAAAGAATGAACACGGAAATGCAAATGGTGATTGCAAGCGCAATCGCAATGGAACGCAGGCTGGTCCAAAAGGTGATGTTGGGTCTGGCTTCAAGCGTAAACATTAAGCAGTTTCCCCAATTGTTTTGTGGCTGCCTGTCATTGCAAGTCCCAGCGCCTCTATTGTCCATTCGTTAATCGGGCGTGCAGGACCCAGTGCGCCATGATGTAAAACGGCCAGCCGGTCCGAGATTTCCAGTAGCTCGTCCAGGTCCTGGCTGATTACTAATATTGCCGAGCCACTG
>JAVCKV010239846.1:0-15627 GCA_032274145.1 Herpochondria borealis | reverse complement strand
CGATTGAGTGACAACATCGCCCCGGGGATCTGAAAATCCACCTCTTTTTGATACTTGGTGCCGCTCATCAGATTAATCGGATTACCGACACTGGAACTGGGATTAGTGCCTTGAGGAGAGCTCCCTACATCGCTGCTTGTGTCACAACTACCACCTTCCCCACACGGGGTATCATCGGTTATTATCGGCGAGCTGAGTGGTTGGTCAGTTGTTGTTGATTGGGGTAGTTCTTGCGCTTGTGCTACCGACAGGTGTAGCAAGACACACAACACTACGATTAATGCGGATGTTACTCGGCGCGCATTCAATAAGTCCATTAGAAACAGTACTGGGGCAATAACTATGTACTCAACTATGGACGCTCCTTGCTCGGAGCTCAACCCTCTTGCTTTCATCGTATTAGTCATTGCTTTTAACTCCCTTTACCCAGGTTGATACGACCGACGCCTTGTTACCACACTCTGTTGTTTCGTATTGCTCGTACAGAGTGTCTGCAATGTTCACTAACAACAGGGTTACACCTGTTTGGCTTATCCTTTTTATTTTAACCAAACGGCCCACCGATATTTATGGCACTTGGCGTTTGTAGAAATCATTTTGAATTGCAGCAAAATATATTGCTCTTAAGGAGAATCGAATGGTTAGCAAACCCTTCACAAGTCAACGATTTTGAGCATTTCTTTTAAATGTCAAACTTCATGCTGGGCTCGTTACGTTCGCACAGTAATGGTCAGACAAGAATTCAAACTACGATTTATACAATAACGCGTATTCCAATGATTGAGCAATGCGATTAATCGCTTCTCTCTTGTTAACGTTAATGACAATTCCATTAAGATTATGTATGAAGCTGTTTTATATAGGGGTGAATAAAACGCTTACTAGCCGAAAGATAGTGTGTCGATAAAATAGATCTACATCAACTGAATATGAGCAATGACAATATGCAACCACTGCTTATTCAGATTGAACTTGCGAATCTGATCATTCCCCAACGCGACTGAGGCTTTGCAGCTAACCTTATGGATAGGAATAAATAAGACATGGATACATTATTCCGAACAAATTGGAAATGAATTCTGAGGCTCTACAAGAACATGTGTAAGTATCTTCACATCATCGTATCCTTCGATAAGGACCTTACATTTATTATGCGCTTGCAAAGGCACGATTATCTCTAACTGTTTAATGGTGACACAGGAGAAAACCACAGCATGAAAATGCACTTGCCCGACCCCGCGCAATGCAGCAATTATTAGAGATCTATGGCTTAGATAACTCTGACTTAGTGTCGAGAAGAGTTAGAAATTTGGGCACAGTTAACTGTCGGATTGTCAACAGTGACAGCGATATTTTTTGGTTCTTCACCATAACACGTCGATATAAATACAATATATTTTGTTCTAGTGGGCAATGCTGCTTCGACAATGCATGTACACCTCAATGTTCTACCGGGTCGCCACAGGGTGATTGAGTACAATCGATAGTATGTGATATGACTTTCCTTTTGCGAGCTGGCGGGCAGATTAGCGTAACTATTCGACCGCTGCACCGGTAAACACTTGCATCGGTATTTCTCGATATTTATCTACTAAGGTCTGCCAGTGCTCAACAAGCTCGTCAAGTGTGTAGTCATCACTCATTGAATACGCATCGATGGATAACGTGCGTTCATCTTGTACAGACTGATACCGAACCGTAAACGATGCTGGCATATTCGGGCTGTGCTTCGCACCATAAATCCAGCTGGCCCAATTATCACCTGATTCGATGGGCAGCAACACGACGCTAGAATCAAACGCGTCGAGAAAACTGCCGGGACCTTCCATCTCTAGCTCGGCACGAAATTTTTCGTACTGTTGGCCTTGAGAAAGGCGGTTGTTAACATCCGCTATGTCTGCCATTGCCACTCTGCGAGTATCTTCTTCGAAACTAACATCGACGGTAAAGCTAACCTTCAGATTATTAGCATTGATTTTTTCAGGGCTTAGCTGATCGATTCCATGGGCTTTGTCTGCCGCCGCGTAGAACAAATATTCACCGTGAGACTCTTTAACCGTAATGACATCGGGCAACCGGACAGGATTAGCAGCCGTGGCCGCCAGATTCAAGGCGATAAATAGTTCATCTAGCATCGTGGTTATTTCCTATTGGGCTGAGACAGGTTGATTGAACAAACCGCTAGGCATCCGCACGATAGTGTGCAAGGTCCTTAGGGTAGAACTCATGATCACAAAAGCTACTGTCATCTATCTCAAAAAAGCGCTCGACTAGCGCAACTTCCCATGCCCAGAAGCCTCGGTAGCTAATGTTTTCTATAGTATCTAAATTAGCAATCAAAGAATCGTTTGATTTCGCGCCTTGAGTGCCTAAGAGCCCGATTGATTCAAGCCCTTTTAAAGTACCCATTAACTTGCCCCAGTTAGCTAAGTACTTCTCCAGATTCTTGATCGCTTTCTTCTCATCCACGTCCATCACGCTTTGTAGTAATTTGAATGTGCGTCCACATTTATCTTCGGTGGCAATCTCACGCTCTGGTTGATAGCGCTGCAAAATAGTATCGACCAGTCGATCTTTGCCCTCTTTTACAATGTAGGGAGCAATGCGGCGTAGCTTCTCTGGGTCTGCCTCAAAACACACGAACCAGCTCACCATGGAATAAGCTGAATGGGCTTCATGAGGATAAAATAACGAACGATTCCAGTAGAGTTCGTCTTCATGTAATTCTTTTCAGTGCTGATCAAATTCGTCACACGTCAAAGCAAATCGATCTACACCACCATCAATATATTTACTTTTTATGACATCAAGATCATCGCCACGACAGTAGCAGTAAGTTATGTCCTCCAAATAATTTGACGTGTATATGCTAGTCAATGAACGCAGCGCCCCAGACGCATCCTCACCAGACTCGATTCGCTCTCTGTAGCGAACCAAGCCATCTTTACTGTGAAAATACTCATGCTGTAGCGCAAGTTGTTCATCCCAGAATTCGACTGATCTTCTAGTGTCGCGAGGTTTTTTCATGATCAATTACCCGTTGGGTCCCATTCCCCATTTAAAGTAACAGCGCGCTCACCAGATTGCTTCAGTTCGGTGAACTTGACTGTGTCATTCGTTACACTCTCAGATGCGTTGGGGTTCACACCGGTTACGTCCGCTTTTACGAACGTAACTTCCTTGTTCGCAAGCGCAGCTTTTAAATCCCTAGACTGTCGAAATGTGCTGCAATCCGAGCATCAATCCACTCTTCAGACATCTGCTTAGTTTCCCCATTACTCATGGTATTAAGTCCACCGGTGCTGCCACCTTGCGAGGCTTTCGTTTCGACGATTATATACTCCGTTTTGCCATTGCGCTGCCTCATGTAGATACCGTCGATACCCTGCCTGCCCTGATAATTGTTTAGAGCGCTATTAAAATCACCATGGGGTAAGTAAAACACTCACTAGATTAATGATAGTTAGTCGAAAAAATGGATATGCATAATTCGACAATGAGCAATGACAATATACAACCACTGTTTATTCAGATAGAACCTAGGAATCTGAACATTCTCCACCGTCAATGAAGCTTTGCAACTAACCTTGTGGAAAGGGAAAAATAAGACATGGATTCAATATTCCAATAAAATTGGAAACCAATTCTGAAGACCTACAACAGCATGTGTAAATATCTTCACGTGTCGTACCCTTCACCGTGAGCATGAACAACATCGATATATTAGCTGGAAAGCTTCTTGACCGCATGTTTCCGCAGAGTCAATGGACTATGACTAAGCGAGGTACGTTTACAGTTAGTGAGTGGTAGGATGATGACAAACGCAGATTGGTTAAGGAAACAGTGTGCTAACACTGTTTAGCACACTTTGTAATGCCACTGAACACAATCATAAGGCACTTACACTCATCCTTCCAACTCATGAAAAATTAACTCGCTGGAGTAAAGCTTGAAGCACTCCGAGACCAATCATTCACTGCAACCCTCAGGCCCTTCAAAAGGTGCACAGAAAATCACTGATCGAATAAATCGTCAACTTCCCTTAGGATTAATTGCGAGAGAATCACTGAATTGTTAAGACGCGAAAAAGTCGCTTGGTGTCAACAGTGTTATATAGTAAGGTATCGCGGATTGATCTGACAATTACCGGTTGTGACAGACTGGCCGTCATGTGAATTTTAAGTTACTTCCTTATGCTGCCATATTTTTGCGCTACCGAACATGATTCAAATGGTGTTCAACCACAACACATTTTCCTATTAAATAGCACGCTCTGTTGAATTCGCTATTTCAGCGTCGTATCCGTGTGCATTAACTTCGATAGCCAGTACTCTTCAAGTTTTAACGAACAGCACACTCACTAAAACTCTGCACCAGTACAATAATTATGGGTATGTCTCTGTACCTGGCAATCAGATCAATCCATGGGAGATCGTTGCATTAATCCCCCACCGAGTCTACCCTGCCCCTGATTGCCAATCCAGAAGGCTAATGATGAAAAATAATCTGTTTAAGCACCACGGCTTTCCACCTCAGATCATCCGGCAAGCTGTTCGCCGGTACTGCGGCTATCCCCTATCATACTGCGATGTTAAGATTTGCTGTGCGAACGAGGGATTCACGTCGACTCCGCCCCCATTAACCGCTGGGTCTACGTTTATATAATGCAACGATCCTAATTAATTCGCACCAGCGTCCTCGAGCAACTTAATTAGCGCCGAATTTTTTGTGAATTGCGCTCGCTGAAGCATAGTGCGCCCATCCACTATCAGGTTTACATCTGAACCTGCTTCAATCAACTTCTCTACAATCTCAATATGTCTGCTTTCAATAGCAGTCGCTAGCGGATAATAGGGATACTCCTTTGGACCTTGCCGGGTCGATGCGCCACGCGACAATAGATACTCTACCCACTGAAGATTTCCTTCCCGACAAGCATCAAACAGAAGAGATGAAAATAGATACGTTCCTTCAGCACCGTCTTCGACAGCAATTTCCGTATTCACAGGTATGTCAGGAAGCTTTTCAACAATGATGTCAGCTATACCGAAATTACCATCATATAGTGCCTGACCTAGAACAAACTGCGCATACGTATCATTGGGGGTAAGGCTCATTCCCTTATCCAACAGAAAGCGAAACAGTACTTCGTCACCTTCAATTGCTGCCCAGCAAAGCGGACTGTTTAACGGGTCGGGCGGTTCTGCGGTAAGCAATTGAGGATGATCGGAAAGTATTTTGCCAATAGCTTCCGTATCGCCGCTGTAACTGTATGTGGCATTGGTAAGCAGATCGTAGTTGCTCTTCATTGTTTTGCCGTTGATTGTTCCAAGCTCCAGTTACACTAGCATGAATTATTCAATACTACGGCCCTCATTCTAGCCGGCTTTCAACGCGTTGCGAAACCGCTTCAAACGAAGGCTTCACTCAGCCCATCAGCTATGATCGCCTGCCTATACTGCAAATGATATTCATGAATCCCGACTCACATTTCATGCCGTAAAACACTATCAACTTCTCTGGCCCGTGGACCCGCAATGCAAGCATTCTCGTCTCCGTACATAGACACTAGAACCGGTTGATTTCATGGCCCGGCTCAACATCAGCTTCATTGCACACTAGGTAGTCGTAATACTCGCCATAACGAATCTTGTCTGCATGGGCATCATCACCTTATCTGAGTTGACAGAATCTGGCGGGATGTTACAAGCAACAAACACAGTGTTATATTTTGTGTAGTAACGTTGAGGTCTGAATACTTAAGCTTTTGTATAATCAACCGCCTCGACTGGGTACAGCGGATGACCCCTGAATTCGGTATCGTCCACATTACACAACTTAACAGCCAATACCACCTCCCAAGCCCAGTAGCCATAGAATGCCATGTGTTTTTTACGCTCCAATTGTTTGACGAGCGTTTTGTTGGACTTATGCTTCATATTTAAATACGTGGCGAGCGAACTAAAAGGAACTGCATGAAATTGAGTCAGGTATTTAGCCCAATTGTCTAAATAGTCTTTTATAACGGCAATTTGTTCATCACCTTTCAGTGTGTACATTTTCGTCCAAATCGGGAAAAGCTCGCTCTTTTGTGAATTGTTTTCGCCAATTTCTCGACCTGGCTGAAAGTGTCCGATGACCGTGTCGACCGAAATAGCACTACCTGCAGGTGTTATATAATGGGACAGCGCTTCAATTTTATTCTTGGGCGTATCAAAACAAAGCAACCAGGCGTAAAAAGTAAAAACAGACACCATTTTTGGAGCTTCTAAGCAGGGGCCTGCACCAAAATACAGATTCTCACCCGTTGGCCAAAACCACTCTTTGCCATGCATTTTGTGTTTGTCGATTTCTTTGCAAAACCGTAGCAGTTGCTCAACGGCCGGTTGCATAAACGTCTTATCAATACTCTCCAGCGAATCACCACGGGTATAGGCAAACGCAACGCCCTTTATAAACCCAAGTCCAAGCACATTTGTGAATAACATAAAGTTCGGGCGTTCTCCAGATTCAACCCTTGCCTGATTGACTTTTTCATACTGTTTGTATAACTCCTCTACGTCCTCCCTCAACCGAATATCGATTTCAGTCGTTAGTGTCTTTATAGATGCTTGTTCGCTTCTCATGTTACTCATGTCTTATCACTGTATTACCCATCCCAATCCCCAACTGTAACAACCTTGGTCGGGTCGTTAGCATCAAATATTATCTCTGTGAATTTAACGTCGCCACTCACGGGCGGTCTTGGGTTGTCGCCGGTTACATCTCCGACATTAACCTTTGTGACATCTGCTCTCACCAAAGTGACATTGCCTGCGTTTAATTCTTTTAAAACGAGGGTTCTCTGATCAGCTGGTAAATCAGCGATATGATTTCTCAGCCAAGTTTCTGACAACTGTTGCCCATTAGCAGATGTTTCTAAGTCCGCAGACGGGTTATCCTTACTAGTCGCTTTTGTTGCCGAAGACTAAGCCATCAGATTACGCATCCCTCATGCCCTGGGAAATACCGTTGGCGCCTAATCTGTAGACAACGCCGACGCTTACAGTAAAAATCAAAGCCCAGATCGGTGCTAACGAACCTGACTGGGCTTTGTTGTTCGTGCGTATTGAGATCGTTTTTGGTCACAACTGAATCAGCCTAACGCATCATAGTTAACACATTGTATGGTGCAGTTGGTCTAATGAATGACGTCAGTTTGGTACAGCCGTATATTACTATGATGGCAATATGGGAATCAGGTGAAATATTTCTGCTTTTGTAGGATAAATAAATTGGTTCAAAGTATGAAGGTAGTTTTGCGCTCTACACTGGCTCACCGCTTACCTATCTTTAAGTCTAGCTTGTGAGTAGATCGACCTTACGTTCGCCTCGAGAGCCTGTCGATTACATTAACTTAGACCCTGCACAGGATATTTTACATCAGCCGATGATATATAGATCTTTCACGTTACAGCAACTCCAGTGCCTTTTGTATTGACCGGCTTAAGGTTCTTATACCGTTTCAATGGCGATAGATCTTTCACATTCATGCACCCCCACAAGTAAAGAGTTTCAAGCTTCGGCATATCGGGTAAGACCGATAGATCTTCTATCGCAGTTTGGGCAACACTCACAAGTTTTAAATTTGGTAATTTTGAGAGAACTGAATAGTCGTTAATGTTATCTATGCCAGCCAGCAACACTTCTTCAAGATTAGGCAGTGATGCAAGGCATGCTATATCGCTAATTGGCATGCTCGATAAGGTCAGTTTTTTTAGAGTTGTTATTACTGTCAATGGACTAATGTCTTCAATCTGCACAGAATGAAGATCTAACTGTTCCAGCTGAGTTAATGATACAAGCGGTGCAAGACTTTTCAGTTCCGTTTGCCCCAAATTCAAATACGTCAGCCCCTGCGCGTACGCAAGAGGTGCATAGTCTTCTACATTGGTGCTGTCGAGTAATAGTTCTTCCAGCCAGTAAACAGATTCAAGCCACTTTAGATCATCTATTACAGATGCGCGCAAGTCGATTTTCTTTAGGTTTATATAGACCTGCAAACACTCCAATGAAGGCCTACTAGAAAAAGGTTCGTTGTGTAGATCTGAATCAAACTCAGCGTATTGCTGAACCAGTCGCTGATGATGGGAAAAGCTCTCGCGACCGAATTGTACTAAGTAGAGATATTCAAGATGCGGTGCTAGATCTTCCGGTAGGAATCTTTCGTAATGAAATTCTAGTGCAGCAAAACTTTGCAACCGTTTTTTTAAGAGCGTTGATTGGATGCTTCCATGGATCGCTATTTCATCGCGAAGAAGGGTAAAAAAGTCTACATCACTCGGGCCAGAAAATTCATTTGGCGCCTTACCCAAACCTCCAGTCGCTCTTTTAACAATGGAGCTAACCGACGGGCTAAGCTTGCTACTCAGTGCATCTTCAACGGTTACTAACGTCGGTGCTAACTGCCTGCCATCAGAAAGAACCACAGACCCCTTACTTGTATAACGGGTGAGCAAGAATGGTGTATTTGGCTCGAGCGCTTGAGAAGAGCTAGTGTACTCTGCAAGGGTTTGAAGTCTTTGTGGTTTGGAAAATTCGACATCCGGGCTGACAGACTTTTTCTCTAATCCGTCGACGTATTGCCAGTAAAAAGCCTCAGCGATTTGTGTAAAGGCTGCCACTTCCAGCGAATCTGTTAGCCCTTTCACCGAGCTAGCCGCATCACCTAACTGAGCTCTGGTACAGCTATAGAGTAGTTCTGCATTGCAACTGGGTAGCTGCACCCATTGCTTTCCGGACTCGGGACTTAATTTGTCAGAAAAAGCACTGGTCATCATCCACACCACCTTACTGTCCAAACCAATAAGCAGTGGAACAATTGTTTGCTCAGTCGTTTCCTGATCAATCGTGATAAACAAGTTTATCTCGTGGATTGCTTCAAACTTATTTGTCGCTAATTGCTTGAACCACTCTAACCGGTCACTTTTATACCGCGTTCGCAAAGCTCGCCAATGTTCCCAAGTTTCTTTATATGAATCATATACTCTAGCCGCCTGCCAGCTGCCATCGTTGTATCGAAACATGGCGCTGTGCATCGGGTTCACCGCAAGGGTTGGATACAACGCTTTTTCCAATACCTCATAAATATTACTGTTGTATTGGTTAGGGTGATTTTCGATCGTGACCGAAGGATCGGTGTAAATACCCATAGAGCAAGCACTACCGTCCATGAACTCAAATACTGTATAGACAGATCTATCGATATCGCCGTGCAGAATTTCACGGTCAACTAAAAGCGCCTCGAGTGCTGCAACAACATCACACCAGCCCAGTTCCTGCGCAAGAGATGCACTATAAGTTGCCTCACGGAGGTTGGATGGTATGGTCATTTCGCAAAACCTTCATTATTTAATTCGACTAGCGTACATCAATCCATGCCCTACCAGGCAAGACACCGCTTACGGTAAATCGCAAAAAAGACACAGCGAGCCCAACGATGCCTTCCAATGGGACCACGCCTCTATTATTAAGCAAAAGCTCAGACGCGCACGCCGCGTTCGGTTTACCGCAGTAGGTCGTATGAAGACGGTTCCACTCGGGAGTCGGTAGAAAACTAATTTAATGTGCGGGGAGATAAAAAAACCCACGCTAACATTCCGTTAGGCGGGTTCGTCTTAGCAGAAAGGGCAATGCAGCCCTACCGGAACATGGGGCATCTACAATTCCGGAAAGGTCACTGCATCAGAGATCGCTGAACAATCAAACAATCTGTGGAAACCACAAAGGCTAAGCTGTATAAATGTCATTGCCAAGTGAATGTGGCGGTCTTGTATCTTAATACCAACCCATTCTGTCTTGGCACGATATCAACATTCTTTTAGGACTGCAATTCGTTAACGCAGATAGCAAATAGAATTTCTACAAAGCGGACATTCCCATGGCTAATGAACGAAGGTCAGATTTTGGCGGCAAGTGCCCGAAGGAGAAAAGCCTGTAACTCCTCCTTTGACAGGTGTACAAATTGAATTCACCAAGCCTATTGACGATAAAAATCGGATGTATACTCAGGCAGCTTCTCTAACGACAGCTCCCAGCTACTTTCCAAAAGATCATCTGGTTTAACTTGCACGACTGCTAACCAAATTTTTTTCAATTCAGCGTCTGGAATATCGCGTAAAAACATTTGTTCGGGTAGGTCACTTTTTCCACCAAACAGCAAATCCTGATTACTAAAAGTGACCAATCCACTCACTTGGGCAGTAACTACCCAATGCTCATCTGAGATTGAAACTTGCGTATGTTCGTCATCGGGCTTCTCAAATTCTTCAGTTCGGAGAGCTTCCATCAGAGTTTTAACCACTTCATCGAAGTTTTCTTCGTCAACGTCATCACTATCTCCATAGCGTCCGTAGTAATGTGTCATATCGTGTCTCTAAAAAATTAGTAGTAAAAATCGCCCCAACTGCACAACGAAAAAGCATCGTTATATTAACGCACAATTTGCCATTTATAAAGACTCGCGCTCGACATTCTCTAGTACATGATGAAAAATTCGAGCAAGCACATCAAGCAACGTTTGGCCGTTGTCTCGGCTTTAAAAAATGCTCATCAGCACTCAACACGGTGAAAACACTACCCAGATAGACCTTGCAACCCGGGACACCCGCCGAAGGCGGCGTGATTCGCCCATGACACAGCGAACAGCAAAACTCAGTCGTTGGGGTATATTCCAGACTGAGCACCTCAGGCCGAACATCGCGTGTTTTGCGTAGGAGGTTTCTAGCGAACTTATCGGCCGAACTGCGCGCTTTCATAGTGCAATTACTGGTTGACTGTTTTATGCTATCGGGTTTTCATCTCAACGATAAAGAAGCAGTGGTCGATACTCCCTATCACATGGGCAGCGTGTTTGAATACAAACTCTATCTCTAATCTCAATCCGTAGATCCGAACGACTTCTATAACTCCAGATTCAGGTCACGGCACATCAACACCTAACTAAATACCCAAGCTTGTGATGCCAAACCAGCATGTACCGGACCATAGGTGCTCGTCCACGCCAACACCGACAGCACGCTTTAAATTGCCATCTATTCTCACTCCTTCAGGGGTGGTGGTAGGAGGCCCGCCGATTGATTTGCTCAACGCCCCCCCGTAGCCCATGTCGTTCTTCCTCCACTATGCGATGTAGCTGTATGAATTCCCGTCGGCACTAATTCCATTATTCCATCCGCCTCATTGTGGTGCCATGTCATACCGTCTATTTTACCGCCAATAAATTTATTTAAGTAATTAAATTGGACACCATCTGGCTGATCCCACAGATTTCTGGGCAGTGGCACCCGTCTCACTGCAACACCACTAAAGTCTGCAAAGTCAGTTATCGCATCCACAGGAATAGTGTCTATCAATCCAGAGTCTCTGGCGTGTTGTCTTATTGTACTTTTCTGTGTATCGGTGAGGCCTGGCCTTATGTCATCCCAGAAAGTTGATTTATTGTCATGGATTGCACTTCCATAGCGCTCAACCAGATCCATCATATCTGGATCTAAATTATCAAGATAAGCATCTATCTGTGCTCCTCGTGCAGCAGTAGGCGTCGGAGGGTGGTACGCAGCGTCATAAAATCTTCCATCGTGCCCCTTGTACAATATCTCCCCATTGGGTGCCTCGAACATCTCCTGTCCATGAGGTGTTCGATCGCCAGACGATCTAAAGCCATCAGGCAAACTGGCAAAACACGTGTTATGAACCCATACTCCAGCGGCTGATTCCTCACCGGCTACAAAATACGTGGAGTACCCATCAACCGTCAGGTTATAAGCTTGCAGCTCGGCTACTTTAATGTCCGTGCCAACAACTTCCTGCCACTCACTATCTGAACCCAGCAGCTCATCGCCTACCTGTAAGTGTTGCGCATCGACCCAGGCACCACCATCAATATCACCGGCATAAACATGCCCCTCTGCGGCAACCGTGAGCAGAACACCGGCCGCCACGCGAGCGAAGAACGGATGTATTCGATTCGAATTCAGCGTGTGTTCATTCCCGCCCTTGTCTCGAACACGTGTATGTACCGTCTCCTCATACGTATTGCTGTATTGCGCCAACACGCCTTTCCAGCCGGCTTCTCCTGTTCGCTCACTTTTCGCCCATACCTGATCCCTACCTGCTTCAATATCCCGAATCGGCGTATAGCCATCACGGGCTAACACTAGGGTGTCGCCATCAAACGAGCATGCCCCTCCCACATTGGGCTTAAACACCCTCGAAAGTTTCCTTGCAATCTTGGTTATTCCAAAACCAAGTACGTCCTGCAATACATTAGAGCCAGCGGTCTCGAGCTTCTCAAACAGCTGATCAGCACTTTTTCTCAACGCAAGACAGTTGGTATGGGGTGCACCATAAATATCCATACCTATGGAGACAAGGTCATAGATCAGCTTCACCCCCTGAAGTCCGGTTGCCCATAATGCAGCCACACCGACGGCACCGGCGACACTGGCCAACGCGCCCACGGCAACCGGTAGTCCCACACCGGAGGCTGCCGCCGCGCCAAGCCCAATGCCAATGACCGCAGCAACACCTGCCAGAACCACTGCCGTATCTTTCATATCTTGAACAAATTTATCCACTACGCCTGACGCAAATTCACTTTTGAGTCTTGGTATTAAGTGCGCCAGCACGTAGTCCAACTTGCTTTCAAACTCAGCCGCTGGCTTCGCTACACCCGGAATCGGGTTATTCTCAGACGTCGTATCGGTATCAAGACCCAACACATCGGTTAATAAATTAGGTAACCCCTCCGCGTAGGCGTACGTATTCACACCTCCATCAAGACCAATCGGATCACTGGTCTGGTAGCGACCGGTCTGCGGGTCATAGTCGCGGTAGCGGTTGTAGTGCGTACCGGTCTCAGCGTCGTAAACTTGCCCGGGCAGGCGCAGATCGAGCGCTTCGTTCTCTACTATCAGAGTGGCTTTTCCAAACGGATCGTACTGAGCCTCCCATGCAACCGTCCCGTCCTGATCGCTCATCATCAGGGGTGTACCCAGATGGTCTCCATGAATCGCAAATACCTGCTGACCACGTAGCTTTAGTACTGCTCGTTTATCATCAAGGTAGACATACTGTGCCGCTATCGAACCATCAGCCTCTATCTCGGCAGTGAGACGATTGCCGTCGTGCAAGAAGTACGTCACCCTCGGAGCGTTTGTGCTGCTGTGTACTACTTTGGCAATTCGCTCACCGAAGGCGTTATAGCGGTATTGCGCCAGCAGCTGATCATTGTCGTACACCGCGGTGGGGCGTTGTTCATTGTTGTACTCAAAGCGCCGGTTTACACTCCCTACTGTGGACTGCTCGATCAATGAGCCTGCGCTGTTGTATTGCCGCTGTTCCTGTGTCCCGGTGATCCAATCTGTTGTCTCCAGCAGACGATTACCACCACCTGCATCCGGGTAACGGTGCTGCTTGTTATCAATCACAGAACCTGATGACGCCGTGGTCTCAGAGACCCTGTTACCTACTGCATCGTAGCGATACTCAAACTCACCGCTGCGCGTACTGGCTGAAATCAGTCGGTTTTGCGAATATTGAAAACTCTCCACTGTCTGGTTGTTATCGATACCGATGATGCGCCCTGCATCATCGTAGTGATACGCTAGTTGCAGTGCTTGATCAACATCAATGGACTGCAATACGCCGTTGGGTGCAAATCGGTAGTCCGTTCTTAGCCCATTGAGCGCAAGATAGCCTGTCGCGCCATCGCGCGCATCCAGATCAATCTCGGCTATTAGCGTCTCCTGCGTGAGGCCGAACAACGACTCGCGTGTGATGGCTCTGAGTCGACCGTGATTAGGGCCGCTGTCATGGTAGTGATAGCGTAGTGATTGACCATCAGGCAAACTCTTGCGGATTGCCCTGCCCACTGCATCATAGTTGTATTGCGTTGTAAATTCATAACCATCGAGTATCCGACTATGCTCAATCAGCTGCCCCTCACGGTTATACGCGAACTGTTCACTGGTATCGCTATTCGTGGCCTCAATCAAACGACCTTCCACATCGTAGCGATAGACTGTCTCGTCCTCACCGGCACGCTTTTTTAGTAACCGGTTCCCGGCATCCCAGCTGTAGCTAGTTTTTACACCATCGGCATTGATCCGTACTGTGCGATTGTTCGCGGCATCGTATTGATTCGTGACACTTCCTGTATCAGGATGGCTTTCGAAAACCACTCGCCCGAAATCATCACGCACACGCTGGGTGATATTGCCACGTGCATCCGTCAAGGTCATCGCTTGGCCTTTCGCATCAAAACCGAAGCCGGTTCGCGAACCATCGGGGCTAGTCACGGCAATGACCCTGCCCGCTTCATCGCGCTCGAGCAAAGTGGCGTAGCCACCGACGGCATCGATGGACGCGGAGAGTTGCCCTTGCTCATCGCGTTGGAGATCGACCTGTTGCGCTGCCATTCCACCGGTCGTCGCGTTCAGGTTTTGCTGCGTCATGGAAATGAGGTAATTATTCGTGTCATACAGTTGCGTTAACGAGCTGATTTCCACATCGCCCAATCCGAACTCTTTCAAACCACTGAGACGACTTTCACTATCGCGACTCCATTGAGTCACTTGCCCGGCATCATCGATCAACTCCGTTGGCCTGCCAGCGTCATCATAGTTAATGCGCGTTCTGCGCCCATACGGATCGGTCAAACTCACCATACGACCTTCGCCGTCGTACGCAAAGTAGATGCTCTGGGTATCTTTTGAGACACTGGTTATTTGCCCAGCATGGTCATAGGCCAGCTGAAAAGGGCTCTGGGAACCTATGCGAAGTGAGCGAGGGCGACCCAACGAATCGAAATCGCTGTTTTGCATCACAGGCCCGGCAGGCTGCCGGATCTCGGCCATACGCCCCAATGCGTCGTAAGAAAACTCGGTGATATCGTCCACATCGTCTCGCGGCCCATCGATACTGACTAAACGGCGATTCTCATAATTCAGTGCTGTGCTCCGAACAATTTCAACAAATTCACCAGAATCAATACCCGTCGGAGCGAAGCCGCGCTCTTCGATACGAATGGGCAAGGAGTCACTATTGTAGAAGAGGCGGGTTATCTGCTCACCTTGAGGATTAACGCTACGTTGCGCGATTTCACTGAGCCGGCTGGACTGTTCATCGACATAGGTGTTTCTGACAATCAGCCGCTCTTCGATCCCTGGCAGACGCTCATGAATCGTGTGCAGTCGCGTTGATGCATCGTATTCGTAGCGCAGGTGTCTTCCCGTATTGTCCGTGCTGGATAATAGTAAACCGTTGCTGTGATACGCATACTCCATCCCCGTTTCGGGGCACGTCGTACACCCCGCACCACTGCTGCTCAACAATCGCGGCTGACGCTCGCCCAGCGACTGTTGCCAGCTGTACTGGCTCTCATAGCCCAATGAATTAGTGACAATCGTTTGCACTACGCCACCACTAGCCACCTCTTGAGGATGCGGATACGCTAACGTTACTTTCTTCACTCCACCGACATACTCGGAACTGATCGCACGACCATACTCATCGTAAGACCAGCTCGCAACGCGCACACCTGTACGATCGGTCAGACCCGTTAAGTGATTTGGCCAGACCTCGTTC
>JAVCKV010239735.1:0-15629 GCA_032274145.1 Herpochondria borealis | reverse complement strand
CAAAATGTTCCTGATTGCGGTTGCGGAAGAATTCTGACCAACGGCAACGGGTTATATATATATAGTATATATATATATATATTATATACTATTATAATCTCCAGTATTCTGGGAGAGGAACGAGTGGTCCTGAGCATGTTCCCACGACTCACTCACTCTGACTGATGTGCCCTCCCAAAAATGACACGTGTTGTGCTCCACGACAACATCGCTGCAAAAACAACATGAAAGATCCTCCCAAGCAAGCCAAGTGCAAAGGCGAGGCTCCCTTGTCACCGCACTCTTCAACATTGGCTCTGTCCTCAATGAGACGCTTGACGCGATCCATCTGTCTGTGCATGCACGCATAACAAAGGTCACGTTCAGCGTCTTCTTCCGCATCGTCAGATTCCTCGTCGTCGACCTCAAATGTTGACGGTATCTTCTTCAATTTCTTCATCTTCGTCAAGGGTCATGTCCTTGTAAGTCTTGAAGAAGACCGCGCTGTCTTGCGACAGCATTGCGGTTGGCGGTTGGCTGAGCAATAGTTTCAGCAATTCCTGCAAGATCCTTGACGGAAAGACGGATGCTGCGGCTCCGCTTGACAGTAGTGCCTTGTTGATCGTTGGGAAAGTTGTTTGTAGCGGACTGCATTGCTGATGTTCTTTACGTATGTTTTTGATTGTGAGAATATGTTTTTGTGAATGCATCTCTCAACTAGTTTCTGTGCTGTCTTGGCACACGTAACTCGTACCACGAAAAACGCCATAGAAGGTGGTTACCCCGTCATGGCATAGTCTCTCCCGTGGTTTAGTCTTGGTTCTCAACATCTGTGACTGGCAAGAAGAGAGCACCCAGTCATGAGCCTCTCCGCATATTCCCACGACTCACTCCGACTGTACAGTAGACAATGCCCTCCTAAAAAAATGACACGCGTCGCGCACTGTTTTGCTCCATGACGATGAGAACAGCGCTGGACTATGCACTTCAATGATAGTAAACAACCTTGATGAGAGCCCTCATCGCATCAGATCAATAACGATGAGACCAAGTCAAACTTTGTGGCTGTCACCGCTGGTACTCTTCTCGTTGGGGGGATCAACCTTGGCTCTGCCTGGTTTTCGAACGCCGCCTTCCGTGAAGAAAACCTCTTTCGTTTCAGCTCCTTTTGGTGGCGGTTCTGCTCCCAACAATACTGGCAAACATGGCAAACAAAGTCATTCCCAATCTGCCAAAGACGACAATGATAACAACAACCCCGAAGAAAGGTTAGGCTTCCATTTGATGTTGCCAAAATTCTGGGCTCGATTGCTCTACGTGATATCTGCGTTCAACCCCTTCTTGGCTGTCTTTCACAACGATTATTCCAAAATGGTTGACTTTCCACCTCAAACGCAGCAAGCCAGCAACATGCACATGCTGGCCAAAACGTATGAAACACTCTTCTTTTTCGCCAAACTCAAGCCACGGGTATCCTTTGCGGTTGGTGCTGGTTTTCGGGCGCTCCAGTTGACCACTGCCTTTCAATATGTCTTTGATCCTACCATTGGAGTGGGATTGGGACTCAATGTGCTATGCCTCTATGCCAAGTCACGGTGGCCTGCCACAATTGTCCTGGGATGGTGTTTGTCCAAACCCTTGTGGAAAATAGTGGGGGCGAGTCCTCCGGCGGGTTTGCCAGTTCCCATCAAGGTGTCATGGAAAGAACATAAGGATGCGCCAGTGGCAACCAAAGGATATCGAATTGGTGGAAGCTGAGCGCCAAGTTTCTATATTCTAAGAGCCCTCCCTTGGGTCTCGGGAAGAGAGACAATGCGTAGGAGTGCGGTCAACAACATGAACTCCATGGAGGACACACTTCTACTTCGCGAACTTGCCACCATAAAGTCCCTTGCCGCCACACGCCACAACCATACCGACAGAGGCTACGATGTGTTCCCATACAGCTCACCTGGATGCACGATTCCGCTTGAGAACTCTACATAAGAGCTAGACTACGACAACACGGCTTGTACTCCAAAGCGACATCAACAATTGGATACGCGATATCGTTGGAGTACTCTATAGGCCACAAGCAACAGCACTTTCTCGCACGATTATAGTTGTATAAGCTTGTACTTCTATTCTTTGTATAATCTCCACAGCTACAAGCACCATAATGAACTATTGCAAACACAAACATCCACTTGTCAAGGACCTTGCTACAGAGTTTCGGTCAAGGAGCGTTGACGACGTTGAGTTTGTCACTCTCGCCTTTGACTGGGTTCGTGATGAGATCAAGTATGAGATTCTTACAGATTGGACTGTCGGTGTTGAATTCACCATCGAGCATCGCAAGGGAAACTGTGGTACCAAGGCGTGTCTCTTGGCGGCAATTTTGAAAGCTGGAGGAATAAAACATGTTCGCTTTGGATTGCAACTGGTACCTACCGAGGAGTCCTTCTTTTTCGTGCCTTCTTGGGTGACCAGGGAGTGCTCCAGTCGGAGCGTCCACATGACGTGTGTTGTTCTTCTCAACGACAAATGGATTCACTTGGATGCTACTGTGGATAGGAAACTGGCGCATGGTTTCAGTGGTTGTTGTGGTGCTGATGTTGACTACTATGAGATTACCTTTGACGGAAGGAACCACGCTGTACAAGGTGGACATGAGAACTTTGACCCCTCCGAGGTTGTCGTCCTTGATAACCTGGACAAGTATATGCGGAAGAAGACCCGCCTCCTCCCATGTTTCCGTACTGTCTTTAATCTCGCGCTCGAATACGCTCGAGCTCACGGCAGATCATCTCGTTCCAAGAAGATCCTGCGGAAGAATGTGGAACTGCATTTCGTCAGCGAACACCGGCTCGTGTGCAAGGAAATCTTTAATTTTCTCATGCAGCAACATATGAGTAAGCTATAATAACATAATGGATTAGGCCTGGTTAGCCCGCGAAGAGACCTGTGCCAGAGTGAGCGTGTCATACAGTAACAGTACCTTGAGCTACAGTACATGTGCCTTTTCAGCACACTATTTCGCTACTGTCTTCCGTATACAAACCATATAGCAGTACAGTAGAGAAATGGACGGAAGCGGAAAGAAGAATTCAAAATGATGCTCACCACCGACCGCAAAAAAACAATCTCATCGCCGTCTTCATTGTCTATCATCAGAGGTACTACCGAACCAAGGATCATTTGAATTGTAGTTGTATCATAATATACAATCATGTCAGCTTCTGGCGCTGTCCCTTCGGGGCTATCGGAACAAACGCTTCTGTTGGATTCCGACATTCGAGATTGGGTGGTGCTGCCCCTGTTGGTAATCATGATTGCGGCTGGATTGCTGCGTCACTTTGTGGGGCTGCTGCTCAAGGCAAGTCCCAAACCACTCCCCAAAATTGAATCACGCGCCAAGAATGCTCTGGCGTGTGCCATGCGACTGCGTACGGGCAATGCCAACTATATTTCTCATGCCAAGTGGGAAGCAAGGCGTCGGTACTATTCTGACAAGGAAGAGGGGCACTTGCGCAAGGAAGCTGAATGGGCCACCAGCGAAGCAGAGAATGCTCCAGTGGGAGGAGTTGATCCTATGAACCCCATGGCCATGATGGATGGTATGAAGGGAAGTATGGGTGAGTATTTTCGTTGACCTTGTTAGCAGCTTCTAGGAGTACATGTATCCGAATTTCAATGCACTGACGCCTCTCTCTTATCTCTTGACTCTTTGTTGTCTTTCTTCTCTTCAAACCCTAATAAATAAAGCGTTCATGGTTCAAAACATGGTCATGATGCAGGGAATTTCTCACTTTTTCCAGGGTTTCATCCTCCTCAAAGTCCCCTTCCCCCTGACCCGCGGTTTCAAGATGATGTTTCAGCGTGGCTTGGGCGAATTCACCAACAATCTCGACACGTCCTATGTATCATCCGTCTCGTGGTACTTTTTGGTCATGTACGGCTTGCGTGGTTTCTTTCGCATGGCGATTGGCGATCCAAGTCAGGAACAAATGGAGGATATGAAATTGCAACAGAACCTGGGCCTCACCATGGCAGCGGGGCCTTCCAAGTTTGATGGACCCAAAATGTTGACGCAAGAAGCGGATAATTTGGAACTTTTGAATGTTACCAAATCGGATTTGGATGATGTGGAGAAGCGATTGTTGAAAAACAAGTATCCCAAGAAGAAGATTCAGGCCAAGGATGATTTATTTGGTTACGGCACAGTATCTGCCAAGTCGAAGAAACGCGTTTAAATCACACAACTATACTCAGAGCTTTCAGGCTTCGTACTTTGTATGCTATTCTTGTGTCAGAAGATGCGCATGTTGTATCATCCTTTCTAGATCCTGCTCTCGTTTATTTGTATCAGTTACCAAGCCTCTGAACTCATATGCATTGCCTGCGACGAGTTCAGCGCACCATCTCATCGTGGCCTACTACGCCGTGACTACAATCTCTACATACTGGATGTGCACTTGACTGGTGTCATGGACTTGTGTGGCTCTCTTTTGTATGTTCTTTTGTACAAAAGAGTTTCCATCGTGACGGTACGTACAGTCGTTACATTGCGCGTAGCTTGAGTTACTTCCTTCACCGCTCACCTTTTGAATCCAGTCTAGCTAAAGTGTAGTGTTATGCCAGAGAGTCCGTGTAATAGAGAAGTACAGTAGCAGTACACAGTACACAGCTCTGCCGAAATATCAATGGGAACCGCACGTCCTTGCGTGACAAGATGACCCATAGATTGTGTTACAGGAGCTTTTCCACACTTTTTCTTCACTCGCTTCTTTACTCGATCACAAAGCTATTGCAACATTAGACTTGCAGGCGTTTTCATCCATCGATAGTGTTCTTCTTGTTAAAAGCCTTTGCATTCTCCCAACAATTGTGTCATGTTGAAAAGTACATATTCAGCACTCCTTTTTGTTGGACTCGTTGCATGGTTTTGCCCTGATTTGCAAGACTTCACCGATGCAATCTCCTACTCAAGAAGTTTGACATCTGAACAATATCCGCTCGTTTCAGAGTGCTTGACGCCTGAATTGTCTGGATCCTGGGTCAAGGACCCCAATCGAACTTTCCTCAATCCAGTTTGTTGCAGCAGTCATCTGGATGATTTCAAAAAGTACCCCAACGAATGTGGAACCACCAAAATGAAACGCAACAATGGCACGAGGACGACTCGTGACTATCATGGAAGTTTGGAATTTTTACCACATCATGATTCCAGAACGTGTCTGTGCAAAAGGCATGATCCCTTTGTGTGGCACTCTCCAGCCCTGGCTGACGATTGGACGGCACAAGACTTTTGCAAGACTCTGGCAGGTCGTAGGCTATTACTGATTGGAGATTCTCTGACATCGCAAATGACTGCAACACTCATGAATGCAGTGCATGCCGCAAAGTGCCAAACCAACATCTACTTTGCTCAGTCCACACTCTTGTTGGAAACCATTGATGGAGCCATTGCGCAGTACAGCCCAGATATTGTCGTCATGAATTTTGGAGCACACATGAAGGGCGAAGACAGGTACAAACGACACTTGAAGCAAGTCTTGGAGACGACCAAGAAGCATCAAGAGGACGAGACGTCGAACATTCAGTTTGTTTGGATCACACAAGCCCCCGCTGGGTGCACTGTGGAAATGAGGCCTCAACATCCCTTTGTCGCAGCTCGCATGCACAACTGGTCGAATGCAGTGTACGTGGAACATGGATTGTTCTTTGATCGTGATTTGTACGCAATCTCTGAAATGCAAAAAGCTGGAATACCGTTCGTCGACATGAGAATGCTCTACAGTAGAACCGATGCGCACATTGATTCACTTGCAACTGTCAAAGACGGAAAACCGTGGTTAGAGAAGGACCCCAGACGAGATTGCCTTCATTATTGTGGACAAGGGCCTCTAGAAGTCTTTCCACTCCTCTTATTGAGACTCCTGAAAAATGAATTCCAAGTTTCCCAGTGTCTCAACAAGAAGGAAGAGGCCAACAAGACTACTACAGCGATCGATGCTCCTTCCATCAGTGCCAAGTGAGACATGCTCATTATTTTTCACGAAGAAGCTCTCGCTTCGCTTTCGTCAGGAAGACCTTCGATTCTCCAATGCGTACTTCAAAATACTAATAGCGCACCTGTGCATGTGTACGAACCGCTCCTATGTAGTCCCTACGAGTAGTAGAGAGTGTATTCAACCCATGGTCTTTGCTACCAGCGAGAAGAGGTGTTCCTCGTGAAGAGCGAGACTGTTTGCTTGTTTGCTGGAGTGACGAGTCTTCAACTCAGACCAAGTCCTGCTTCTTCGTGGCTCTCCAGCCGCATAGAAGGGACAGAACTTTCGGCAGGTCGCGGTAACAAAAGCAATACTGACATGTGTCCCATGTGTCTGACTACAAATGTCAAGAGCCTTCCATGCGCTAGCGACGCAGGAAACAGCTTGATTCCATCGGCCATACTACGTGAACGCCTTCCATGCGCGAGCGACGTAGGAAACAGCTTGATTCCATCGGCCATATATAGTACGTGAACGCCTACGTTGCGACCTCATTTCGTATTGTGCCCTACACAAGAACGAAAGGAACAGCTAGATGTACAGGAAGACTCCGGTAGTAGCAGTAGTGGTCTGCGCGCCACAGCCTCCAACAAGAGCTTGCATATCGTGCCTGAAACGTTTGATATGAACAACCTCTACTTCATGGGTCACGAGAGGTCAGAAAGTAGAACGAACAAACCTGGCATGCAACCACTACCACTAGTTTCTCTGATCTTTGAAATCTCGGGATCTCGGTATCGTTCTGCACCGATGATTTCTGGTTTCAAAAATTACACTGTATTTATATATATTATATGCATCTAACAACACTGCCATCGCTTGAAGCATTGCGCGTCAACAATGGAAGTACTGTATGTATGTGGAACGATCTTCTTCAAAAATGCAATGAGCCATCGAATAATCCTTCTCCTTGTCGGCTGCTCTCAACCACCGAGAGCGTATCGGTACCAGAGGAGCACATTATGACCAACGTTGATCACACCGACGAAGGGGAGCAATCAACACTTGTGTGCTGCTGCAGCAGAACCCTCTCTCACACGACAGAGCACACCAGGAACCAGCGAGAGAGTAGTATTTTCCTGCTGCACACACGAGGCTGATTGCGACACACACTTTCTCTATGTTGCTTTTTTCAGATCCAATCGTCGAAACTGATATCGCGAATGCTTCTTCTTATTGTCCTTTCCAGAAAAACAATAGGTATCCGCGCACATGGCACAACTCGCACAGAGCGGAAACATGTGCCACAAGTAATGCCACGTGACGAATCCATCTCGATCCAACGCCGCTTGTGCCATGGCGGACTGGTAGAAACAATAAATGGCCAAGGCATCGAAAGCGGCAAACAGCGCGATGGTCTTGAACGAGACCCCATTGGTCAGGTAGGCTCCGATGCGAACCACTTCGACGAGAGCGGCAGGAGTGGCCAACATGCGATCGAGTACATGGTACATGGAGTCTCCTGACATGTTAAGATAGTCGGCAGAGAAGGATAGGGGGGCTACAATAGATAGCAGTCATTGGATAATGTGTGTGTATGGGTCATACATATTGGATACATCATGTTGTGAGAACATTATTTTGGATAACGCGCGATATATTAACCCATCATCGCGCGATGTTGCTGCAACTCACCTTGCAACACAATCATCAGGACAGCATTGGTGCGCCAGGGAAACCTACTTGTTCTGGCCCATTTGGGTTCCAGGAGCAACATGACAATGCCGTAAATGGCATAGTGCCAACTCGATAGACCAAACCACCAAGGAAGATTCAGATCAATGCCGTAAAAACTCATTCTTGTCTTGAACAACCATTGAAAGACGCTGTCTAGATCCGAAACTTCGTGAAAGTGAACCATGATGCTATCAATAATATAATACAGGAGGAACGCTGATGATTGTCAAGTTAGTGGGGTACGCAACAGGAGAAGTTGGTTGCTCTGCGCCATCCAATGTCCAATGATGATGGCGACAAAAAGTGGCATAAAGGAAAACAGAATGCTTTGTAACCGCTTATTTTCATTTTAAATAAATATCATCGTTTCTGAATAAAAATAATATGATGACGTTGATGTTGAAACTGACATCACACACGTACACGAACTCCCTCCGTCATCTATCTTTGTGAATTAATGGAGTGGAGATCAAGAACGATGGCTCCCTCTGGAGACAAGACACGAAGCTCGAGAGCAACTCTCGCCGCGCTGTTGGGAGAATGTGTGTGGGTGTACTGTGTGTGATGAGTGTTGATACTAACTACATGTACCTTGACTACATCCGGAGCGAAACCAGTGTCACGTCGCGGAGGTGGCGGGAGGGAATCATATAAGATAAGTTGAGTGATTCCAATAAGTTAGGTCTGTGGAATATATTTTGGGCTGCAAGCTGGCAACAAATGGAATTGCTGGATGCTGCTGCCGCGCCAGATTAGTCTAAGAGCTGATACTCGAAGTACAGTACTAACTTTGAGCAGGCACTGTCATCACTTCGTCGAAAAGTGATGGATATCATGCGTTGGATCTTGGATCAGATCCGGGTCTCATTGTATGTTGGGCGCTATAGCAACTAAAAACGTCTGCTTTCGCCTGAATTCGAAAATTTTATTTAGTATGTCTTCGTATGTACGCAGCTGATTCACACTGTATGACTGCAACAGTGCTATTGTACGTGCGGTAAAATAGTAATAAACACAAAATAAAGTCCGAAACCTGTCGAAAGCAGACTCCGCCAAAGCACTCAATGCGCTGTCACAAGAATCACAAACCCGACTGATGATCGAATGACGCGTGAAACGCTATCACGCGCGGGGAATTCAACTGCCAAACTTCACTTCTTTCACTTGCTCTTCTCGCCTGCCTTCTTCAACACTAGCTAATCAGCACTACTACTGGCTGCAGCTACCAGAGCCTCGCCTAGTCTAGTGTTGTAGTAGCTAGACCTGTCGACTTCATGTGCTTGCCCTCGGAGGATGCAAGTTTAATCCAGGAAGCACTCAAATCGACTCAGACGAGAATGGTTGTAACAGTTCTGTTGGGGCTCGTCCTTCTGCTGGTTGCATCGGCAGCTGTGTTATACGGCACTCATCGGGGCTACAAACGATCTATGGATTTCTGGTATCACGTTGGTCCTCTAATTGCTGAATGGAAACTCCTCAAGGCTAGGAGGAAATATCTGTTTCATTCTCGGAAGGATGATGATGAGTGGTATGAACTCATGACATCCTACCATCAGAAAACTGCCCCGAAGGTTGTCAACGTCATTATGAAGCTTGGGGGTATATACGTAAAGATCGGTCAATTCCTGGCTGCTGTTGGGGGAGGGGTCATGGATGATAGCTACGTGACTGCCCTGCAACCTCTGCAAGAAGGCATGCCTCCTCAACCCGTCTCTGAAATCTCTGGCATCATTGAGTCATCGCTCGGACGACCGTTGGATGATTTATTCTCAGAGTTTGACGAAACTCCTATTGGGGCTGCATCCATTGCACAAGCACATGGGGCGGTATGGAGAGAAGATGGATCGTCTGTGATTGTCAAGGTGCAGTATCCTTTCGTGGCCGACCTATACGAAGCTGATTTTCACAACCTTGAACTTGCAACAAAATTCATCAACCCTGACAATGTTCCAACCATCGACACCTTGAAAGAAAGACATCGCAAAGAGCTCGATTTCAATTTAGAAGCCCACAACTTGGCTGAAGTTTCTGCGAACATGCAGCGACATGGCTTGGAACCAAGGGTTGTTCGAATTCCGAGAGTAATCGAAACGTCAAAAAATGTACTGGTGATGGAGTACTTGAAAGGAATATCTCTAGCAGACGCCATGGAGGAAGAACATGATCAGATTGCAAAGTCGCTGGGAATGGCGAACTCAACAGAGCTGCGCGCAACGGTGATAAAGAATCTGAGAGACCATTTCAAAGGAGGTGGTGGTCATGGCGACTTGGTGACAGGTGCAGCAACACAGGCTGCTCCGTTGGTCCGTATGTATGCTGGAATCGCTCGAACAATACGCAACTTTGGGCGACGTGTTCACAATGTTGTTGATAAGACTATTGAAGTTGTCTCTGGTGGCAACCACGAGGCCCACCTGCTTTCGTTGGAAAGTACAATAGGAGTCAACCTGAAACAGGTATTGAAAACTCTAGTACACGTCCATGGAATCCAAGTGATGCTTGATGGAGTCTACAATGCTGATCCTCGTAAGTCTTTCTTCTTCTCCATTGCGAGTGCAAACTTCATAATATTCAATGAACTAACCCATTTCCTTAGATCAAGGGAACGTGATAATTATGCCGAGTGGGCAGATTGGTTTGATTGACTACGGGATGGTGGGACGCCTTTCAGTTGAACAACGAACACTGATAGCGTCGACTATCCTTGCGTTACATAGAGGTGATCGAGACACAGTTGTTCACAACTATAGAGATTCTGGGTATGTGATTGGTTGGCGAAAGAGCGACTATAATCACACTGACAACGTCATTTATCGCTGTGCGTCGTTCCACTTGGATCGGGTGAATCTCTCGCCGATTCACGTCCAAGGTAAAAAATGGAACGTTCTTGAATTGTTGGCAAAGTCTAAGGAACGATGCGCTCCGGATTGGATTGAACAAATGAAGCGATTGGGCGGGTTGATGATTGGCGTGTCCGCTCAAGCTGGAAGACCAATTTCACTGTCAAAGGAATGGAGCGGGACAGCTAAACAGTACATGCGAGAGCACGATGGACGCATATCGGGCCTTGACGACTACGACTTGTGGGAGTAGGACCGATGTAAACATGATAATTTTCTCCAGCCAGAACTTGGTCAGCTACGTTTCCGATAGTGACACGCCTGTGGAGCCAGCATGTGAGAGATATATCCTGCTCTTATTCGCCGTGTCTGTTGGGATCGGAGATCAAGCCTACCGGCATTATGAATGTCCCGTGGTCGAGACTTCATGTGCAGCGTCTGACTTATTGGAAGTGAACATTCTATCTGTGGAGGTGTGAAAGAGTGCCTACTTTTGTGGCAGAAGGTAAAGTAGGCACAATCTGAGGCTATGGTTAGTAGTGAGTATCTGTGGCGCACGTAACCTAGCAATGGACCGCCCGCATTTCCGAGTCACTTTGGTCCTGATGTTATCATGTGTACACGATATGGATTCAAGATTTTTGGTCGCACTGGGTTCGTTAGTCATAATGGACTTCATACTCCAATATGTCGTCATTGAACAGCACAATCCACGCCTCATCACCTCCTCCATACGTCTTCTCAACTCCTGCGCGCTGATTCCCCACTGGCTGGGAATACAACGAGACTAGAGGTTGTCGGGAATGAGAAGCTTGCCGTCACGAAAGAACGGGGCGAAAAGGTCAAGCGCTTGAAAGAGAGCAGGCCCCAATATGAATTTATGGTGGAGCGAGTTGGAGGCATGCTTGGAGAGGGCTGTATTGTCCACTGGCATCATGCGTAGGACGAAAACGGCAATCTCCAATAAGAAATGTCATCACTCGCAGTGAATCCTTGTTGGCCAAAGGCAAATTGAAAAAGATAAATATCTCTGCTCAATTCGGAAGAAGCCATGGAGGCAGCAGTCAAGTGCATCATGAAAAGGAATCGATTCGGGCTGTGTTCTTCCAAAAAACGAATCCCAGGGTGCTCCCAATGCGTACGGAAATCTGTGGGAAGGGATGATCTTCTGTCGAGGCTGTCATAGTCAAAGTACGAGCGGTAGTTGTCCACAAGGTAAGAGGTGTCTTCTCGTAGATTGAAAGGCCAAGTCAATCTCCAGTGCCGCGCGGATCTAAGTTCTTGAGTTGAATTACATGAGGTGCCTCTTCAGAACACTGACACCTGCTGTTCACGATGTATCTTTGGTGTCCGCACTCAGAGCAGTGGTTGAGCTTGTTCCTTTCGTTCAGCGCGTCCAAGAGTGGAGCATAGTGGCGTTCACGATGGTGGTCTTTCCCTAAGTGATGCATCGACGACGAGCACGTGCCCAGTTGATCGTACACTCCAAGACGCGACGTGCAAAGTCATCCACGCGCATCTTCTTGCTTTCTGCGAGTCTCCATTGGCACTCTGAGTGTGTTGAATGAAACTGAGTTTTCTCTCAAAAATGAGGAGTAAGTGAATGAATCCAATAAACGATGGACGCACGGAGTCCTCATTCACCATTCTGAGCGGGAACCTATGGGACCACAGATGCAGATCCTACAGACCTAGTGCTACCAAACCAGTGATCGAATACAACTAAGAACTGTCAACAAATCGGTGGGATAGACTCCTATTGGTTAGCTCTACAATTCCCAGCCCTTCCCCTTTTACCCAAGTATCCCACCACCTACGACGCCACTCCAACCGAGCAGCGCGTTTGAAGCCAGCCTGTCGGCATCGCTACCCACCCGCATTTTCGGCAAAGGGAATGCCATCTCCGCCGCCGGCGTTTCCTCCGCGGCCTGCGTTTCCACCTCCTCCGCCGCGGGTCGGAGTGCTCTCCGGCGTCACACACCAGCAAATGGGCCAACACCATTTTTCATGACCTCATCGAAGAGAACACCGAGAAAATCGCGGAAGCCATTGACGTTGTTGTCTACAGTGTTTGGTACAAGTCGAGCCGATTGAATGACTTTTCCAAAACCATCGCCCAACTCACTTTCAACGAAACTAGCGCGTAGAAGGACTGTGTCTCCTACTTGCTCGGAAGCTTCACCACTACTGGAATCACTGAAAATTGATCCACGTCCACCGTCCGCAAGCTTGATCTCTAGGCACTCTTTCTTTCCTAAATTATTGATCACGACACGGTTTCGATCGATGCTTATGATCTGCGCGTCTTCATTGCCGATGACAAAGTCACCTGGTCTGTAAACGTCGACCTCTTCGAATCCGGCTTCCTTAATTGTAGCCAGAGATTCGTTTTCACTACCTAAGAATATAGTCCCTACTAGGGTTAGTTTTAGACGTGAAGGTACGCAAGGAGCAGATGCGTTAAATTGGCTTGTGTCAGATCTTTGGTTCTGACTCTCTATATCGTCTTTCTCTTCAGGAAATTCACCAGTGAGGCTAAAAACATTTCTCTTCAATATGTTTTTTCTGACGCTATGGAAATTTGGACGTCCGTGTAGGTTGATCGGGCTTAGTGGAACCTCAGACCTCTTGATCCTGTAGTCACCCACCGAGCTCATAATCAGGGGAATGGCAAGTGATCCAGCCGCGCTAGCACTTATATATGTTGCGAATAAAATTGAAATACAGATCATTGCATGTTTAAAGATCACAATCTTGAACTGATCGAATTGTTTTTCCTTCGAATCTTTTTCAGCGTTGTTTTTAGCTGAAGCAAGCAAGGTCTTGAGTTTTTTAAGCATGCTACTTAACCTGCATGTTGATGGTTTGAATTGAGCCGCCCCGCTCAATGCGGACTTCAAGATCGCTTTCACCACGGAGGGAATTCAGCAGTTTGATCGCCTGTGCCGTATCTACTAGAGAAACACCGTTGACCTCTTTTACGACATCGTTATTCTGTAAACCTGACTTTTGGTAGATCGAGTCCTCGCGGATTCTTGTTAACCTAAAGCCATTTAATTCGCCCCCGACAAGGTGCGGCTCGGCTTTTGCGTCTTGAAGCATTTTGGCGAAATCAACCGTCAGCAGCTTCCTTCTAAAGTCGGAAGACATGACGATAGCAGCTCCTTGGCGTTCAAAGCCCTCTTCTTTGTAGATATCTGGTGGAGCTTCAGTTGCGTAAGTACTCTTTTTCGCTGATCGTTTTCCAGATTTTTTCCGTCTTTTTTCGGCCAACTTTGGGCGCTCAAGTTCAATAAATTCTCTGTGGTCGCCGCGGTCAATGATGATCTTCTCACGGTGAATTTCTACGATAATTGCATTTTGGACTAAAAGATCTCCAACGAAAAAGCTATTTTGGTTTCGCTTTCCTGTGTCCTCGATCAATGCAATTCCAGAAAATGGATCTCCACCATAAATAGTCCCAATTAATTTAAGGGGCAAATTAGATTTTATGGCTTCGTCACCTGTGATTTCCTCAAGCCTTTGCTCGTTTGAATCTTCTTCTCCAGTTTTACCTTCAATATTGAAGAGATTTCTCGTAATGATCGCTTCAATCTGATCGTTTTGAAGACTTGGGTTGGCAATAGAAATTCGCCCAACTGGTGCGGGAGCTCGTCGTTTTGCGAGCGTCTTTAGATCCGGAAAAAAAAGAAAATTTATCGCTAAGCTAGCCCCAGATGCAGCGACAAAGCCAACTGCAATTGTCGCAATGAGAGCTCTCCAGGGAAGCTCTTTAGCTTTATTTAGCTCTGTTGAAAAATTACCTAGGTTGATCATGCGACTTTCCCTTGAAACTGAATTGGAACCACAAGACAGTTGGTACCGAATTAGCCTAAAATCAGATCTCTAGCTTTTTTGACTATTTGCTGCGGCGCTACCAGTTGTTTTAAACGGCTGGCGGCCTCGTCATGGGTCGCAAAACTATCGACATAACAGTGTTCAGCAAGTTCAAAAAAGGCTATACGACTAGATAGTTGTGCTTTTAGTCGCTCCAAAATTTGCTGTTCTCGTTCGAGTAAGCTTTCCACATTTAGGATATCGGACAGAAGCGGGCGCTTCTTCAATTCTACTTCATTTTTTGCCAATCGTTTTGCTATCGTCGAGGGCTCAACCTTAAGCCATATTGTGTAGCCGATATTGTTGGCAGCGGACCAGGATTCTTGGCTTGCTACGCCTCCACCGCCTACTGCAATAACATGGTTTCTCACTGATTTAATTTCTGAAAGGACGGCTAATTCTCTCTCTCTGAAATACTCTTCTCCATTTTCGGTAAAAATTTTACTTATCGACTTCTTTTCGGACTTTTCTAGCCATTCGTCGGTGTCTAAAAAGCCAAAACCCAGGCGTCGAGCGAGTTGACGTCCTATCGTCGACTTACCGCTCCCACAAATCCCAGTTAAAACGATGTTTTTTATATTTTTGTTAGGTTTGTTTAAGTGACCAAATCGATGTAATATCATGATGCCCTAGGACTAGCTGGTTTGCCGCAAAAATGCGGAGTAATGAATGACTATATTTGTTATTTCTTATAGTGATCTCATCTCTTCTTAGGTTCTATTCTACCCCAGCTTGGCTGAAAGCATGATGAGCGTCATCTATCCCAGCCTTATAGACTAATTCTAGGGGTATGAGAACGAATTTTTCTGGCTCAGCGTTTTTAACGCGGGTCGAATTTGCCGAGAGGAAAAAAACGCCATGTTGATGAGAGCTCAGCTTAGCGACAAAGTTCAAACCTGGACAATTAGCGATCCAAAGCACGGGAATGCCTTAGGGCCAAAATTATTTGTCGAGCTAGATGAAGCTTTAGAAGAACTTGAGAGTCTGTTTTCAGGCTCCAGGAGGAGTCAAATTAAAAGGGCTCTCCCTGTGCGAGTTTTGGTCATTAGAGCAAAACCTTGTGGTAATCCAGAGAGTCAGATTTGTATAGCAGGTGGAAACCTTGTAGAGCTCGGTCAGCTTTTTTCTAAACGTGAAGGGCACGAGTATGCTTTAGGTTATGCAGGCCTCGGCAGGCGGCTCATGTCAATACCCATACCTGTAATTATGGTGATTGATTGCTTAC